>CM046375.1:21074555-21292055 GCA_025413485.1 Ficus microcarpa
ATTTGACATGGTGGATTTTTGAATAAATGGATTTTCTCCATTAAAGTTTTCAGTTTCTTATTCTAACATCTGTTGGATGTTGCTTGTTGCTTGTTGCTTGTATATGTGCTTCACTATTCTAAATTATCCTATAAATTTGGTTCCTCTGACATGGATTCTGTTTTGTGTTCTCGGACAGGATCACTTGGCATGCAATCCCAAGCACACAATCAAGGTCTATCTCTTGCGATGCCATTGTAGCCTAATCAGTCACAAACGTGTCCGCAGCTATTATCACAAAATGTTCTGAATTCTGCTGAAGTTCAGAGTTCTTCCACCTTATCATCTGCGCTGCCTCCTTCCAGTCAGCCTTCTATCCCCAGTGTTGTCGGCCAAAGTCCGAACATTCAAAATATGACTGGCAATTCACAGAACACTATAGGAAATTCCATGGGCCAAGGCATTCCTGCTAATATGTATGCAAGTTCTCAGAGGCAAATGCAAGGAAGGCAACAAGTTGTTCCCCAACAACAGTAGCAGGCATAGAACACTCAGCAGTATAGTATGTACCAGCAACAGTTACAGCAGCAGCAGCTTTTGAAGCTGAAGTTCCAGCAGGGAAATATCCCCCAATCAATGATGCAACCTCTCCTGCAACAGCAGTAGCCAAATCTGTTACAACCAACTCAATTGCAATCATCTCAGCAGGCTGTTATTCAAACTTCAGCTGCAATGCAAACTCACATGATCCAATCATCTCTGTCTAGTCTTCAGCAGAATCAGCCATCATCTGTTCCGCAAGCAACAAAATCCATGCTTCAGCAACATCAACATCAACAATCAGTCCTTAGGCAGCAGCAACAGCCTCAACAGACTGCCGTTGCTCATCAACCGCAAACACAAATGCCGCAGTAGCAAATATTGCCCCCCCAGCAACAGCAGCCACAACAACAGCAGTAGCTTATTGGTCAACAGCCAAACCCTACAAACGTGCAGTAGAATCACTTAATTGGACAACAAAACAACGTTGGGGCCATGTAGCAGCAGCAACAGAGGTTGATTGGCCAACAGAATAATCTCTCGAACCTGCAACAGCAGCAACAACAACAACAGTTAATTGCTTAGCAGCAGAACCTATCAAATTTGCATCAGCAACAGCTAGGCCCTCAGAGTAACGTTACTGGTTTGCAGCAGCAGCAGTAGCAGCAGCATCTGCTTGGGTCTCAGACTGGTAACTCGAGCATGCAACCGAATCAGCACCTAGTGCACATGCTACAATGCAAACCTCCATTGCAGCAACAAGCACAACAGACTGCACCTTGTTTGCTACCAACTCAGGCACAACAGTCACAACCCCAACCACCACAGCAGCAAATGTTATCACAGATCCAATCACAGCCAACACAGATACAGCCACCATTAGGTTTGCAACAAGAACCAAATTCACTCCAAACAGACATGCCGCAGAGGCTTCAAGCATCAGGTCAAACCTCGGGATCCTTGCTTCAAACACAGAATGTAATTGATCAGCAAAAGCAGCAATTGTATCAATCACAAAGAGCCCTGCCGGAGACATCCTCAAGTATGTTATTGCTGTTTTCATATTTGTTGTTTCGTTTCATGCTCAATGTTTTTCATTTAGGAATGAAAAAATAAAATTGACATTTTAGTTTTTTATTAGGTAGACATTTTTTGAAATGAGTGGTAGGGTAGTTGATATTTTTTAGTATTACCCTCACAAGAGTTGTTTTTTAATTTTATTTTTATTATTGTATAATTATTTTTGACGTTGTGAGGCATATGGCTTCCACTTAATAAAGAGAAATAAACACTCTTAGGTTTTGAACCTGGGAGCTAAGCTAGGCCCAGTAGGGTCATTACCCTCACAAGAGTTCTCATCTGATTGTGTGCGCAATTTTTTATTTTTCCTTTTGTAGCATCTCTAGATTCAACAGCTCAGATCGGACACGTAAATGGGGGTGATATGCAAGAGGAGGTCTACCAGAAGGTAATATGTCATGAATTGTATCGGTGAGAGAATGAGAGACATGCAGTGACAGACTATGAAGACGTAAATTTATATCAGTACATGAGATAAAGATTTTATTAAACGAAAAAATAAACTGATGCAGATCAATACTGGAGTATTATTTTAGTTCTAGTTTGGTTAGAAAATTATATATTAGGAAAATAATCAATACTAGAGTATTATTTTAGTTTTAGTTTAATTAGGAATATCTTTCTGATTTTCTACTTATTGTATTTTATTTTGATTTAGTTTCCTATTTTGTTATCGTATTAGGATAGTTCTTCTACTTTCCTTATTTAATTCTGATTTAGTTTCCATTTTTTTTATTTATCTGTGGCACTTTGTATTTTCAATTGGCGGACAATGGTTATTGAATATTGATATGAGCAGCCTCCTTTCTCTCTTGAATTCTTGTCTCTCACTCTCTCTAGAATTTCTCTCGTAGTGGCTTTTCTTATCCATCTTGATCCTATTCCTTCTATCTCTTCTTCTTGGTTCTGCATCATAAACTTGTATTGTTTTATTCCCTCAAAGCATTTAGCTAGTATTACTTTGTTTAAATAAATAATTGGAACGTGACGAAATTAAAGGTCAACCAACTCTTCTTTGAACTTTGTCTTCAGATCAAAGCAATGAAGGAACAATACTTACCTGAGCTTAATGAGATGTACCAAAAGATTAATGCCAAATTACAGCAGGTTTGTTGCCCTTTTACTTTCCAATTTCTTTGTTAACAACTGATATCCTTCAATGATTGGGGACTTTATCACTAGATAATGGTATTCTCTTTTGCTTAATTGTGTCTGTTCTCTCTGTTTGCCAGCATGAGTCTCTTCCTCAACAGCAAAAGGCAGCGCAGTATGAGAAAATAAGTTTATTTAAGGCCATGTTGGAGCGTGCTATTACATTAGCATTTTGCCTGGTTATAAGGAGAAATTGGCTCACTATGAGAAGCAGATTGTAAATTTTATCAACACAAATAGACCCAGGAGGCCACAGGTTCCCTTGTCTCATATGCACACCATGCAGCAGCCACAATCTCAAATCACCCAAGTACAATCTCATGAAAACCAAATGAACCCTCAGTTGCAGTCAATGAATGCACAAGGTTCCGTGGGAACAATGCAGCAGGACAATATTACAAACTTGCAGCAAAATTCTCTCTCTCCTTTATCTGGAGTTTCGACACCACAGCAAAATATGATGAATTCAGTTCAGCAGCCCAGTTTGAACATTGATTCAGGACAAGGAAATGCACGGAACACGTTGCAGCAAGTTTCTGTGGGCTCTATGCAACAAAATCCTGTGAGTGCTCCGCAACAGGCAAGCATTAACGCTTTTAGCCCGTTTGGTGGAGTAGTTTGAGTTGGGATTTTTAAGTTTTAATAGTAAATTTTTTTGAATTTTCAGAAAAGACAAAAAACTTTTTGGGAAAAATACAAAAAAAAGTTTGAGTTGAATGGTTTGAGATGGTGCACCAAACAGCCTTTTTTGTCTTCCCAAAATGGGATGAACGTGCTGCAGTCAAACATCAACACCCTTCAACCAAATTCTGGTATGCTTTAAAACCAGCATTTGAAGCAACAACACGAACAACAAATGTTGCAATGCCAACAGCTCAAACAACAGTTTCATCAGCAACAAATGCAACATCAACTAATGCAAGAGCAGCAGCACCGACAGCAGCAGCAGCAGCATTTGCAACAGCAAGCAAAGCCGCAGCTTCCTGCACAGATGCAAACTCACCAAAACCAAATGTCCCAACTTCATCAAATGAACGATGTAAATGACTTGAAGATTAGGCAAAATATGAGTGTTAAGCCGGGGGTCTTTCAGCAGCATCTCCCAGCTGGCCAGCGTACTTATCACCATCAACAACTGAAAACAGGATCTCCATTTTCTGTTCCGTCAAATCATCTTCAGGCCTCTTCACCTCAAGTTTTGCAACATTCTTCTCCGCAGGTTGACCAGCAGAACCTGCCGCCAGCTCTCACTAAAACTGGAACTCCTTTACAATCTGCTAGCTCACCTTTTGTTGTTCCATCTCCTTCAACTCCTCTGGCTCCATCCCCCATGCCTGGAGATTCTGAGAAACCTATGCCAGGAGTTTCCTCACTTCCAAATGCTGGAAATGTTGGACAACAAGCAGCCAGTGTTGTTGTTGCTCCAGCTCCATCTCTTGCCATCGGCACTCCTGGAATATCAGCGTCCCCTTTGCTTGCTGAGTTTAGCGGTCCTGATGGTACTCATGGTAACATTTCGGCATCTGTTTCTGGCAAGTCCAGTGTTACAGAGCAGCCTCTTGATCGCCTAATCAAAGTGGTCAGTAATGATAATGTTTCCCATTCTTATCTTTTGTAGTTCTTAATGCTTTGTTTTTCACATGGTAGCAATCACAAAGGTTGTGTTAACTTTCTGTGTTGCAATTCCGATGGTCCTTCTTGGGTTGTTCGTGAAATCATCTTCAGCGATGTATAGTATCTTATTATTTTTCAGGTAAAGTCTATGTCAGCTGCGGCATTGAGTGCCTCTGTCAGCGATATTGGCTCAGTGGTCAGCATGATTGATAGGATTGCAGGATCAGCTCTGGGCAATGGTTCTAGAGCTGCAGTTGGTGAGGACCTAGTTGCTATGACGAAGTGTTGTCTACAAGTTAGAAATTTCATTACCCAAGATGGAACAATTGGGACTAGGAAAATGAAGCGCTACACTAGTGCCATGCCTTAAATGTTATATCATCAGCCAACAGCATCAATGATAGTTTCAAACAGTTCACTGGTTCGGAAACATCTGAACTGGAGTCAACTGCAACATCTGGTATCAAGAGGCCCAAGATTGAGGTATTTCTCTTTCCTTGGAATATGAATTTATGGGAGCACAAACTATTTAATCATAGTTTTAAAAAGCCATTTTTGTGGTACGCATTAAAGTCTGATTAGGTTTAGTCATTTAACATCAAGGAAAATGAAGTTGGTGAGACTCTAATTAAATACTTGTGCTCAAAAAAAAAAAAAAAAAAAAAAAAGAGAAAATTCTCGTAACCAATGAAACATAAAAAACCTTGTTTGCTTATGATATTGGTTTCAAGTAATTTTACCCTTGGTGCATCCCTATCTGAGGCCCACCCAGCTTCTTCTTACGAAGAAATTATGGTGCTTCTTTTGCAGGCTAATCATGCTCATTTAGAAGAAATAAGGGAAATAAATCAGCGTCTTATCGACACAGTAGTTGATATAAGTGATGAAGATGTTGATCCAAGTTCTGCTGCTGCAGCTGTTGAAGGGGGTGAAGGGACCATTGTTAAGTGCTCTTTCAGTTCTGTAGCACTCAGCCCGAACTTGAAATCACAGTATGCTTCAGCACGAGTTATTGTAATTGGACTAGTTTTGGTTTCATTTGGGTTTATGATTTCGTTGATCTTTTGGCTATTCTTTGTGTGAGAGAGGAAGCACTGCGGTTATCGTAAACACTTTAGAGTCTGGATCTTCAGAAGAGCACTAATTATCGTCGTCTAAATGCGCATTTGTTTCGTAGGTTCAGCCCATTTTCCAATTTGTTTGTACCATGAGATGAAAGTGAAACGCCTCCAAATTTGTCAAGTTTGTATTATTAGTAAATTATGATACATATGCTTAAGTTCCACATCAGCCAGTTTAGCCATAATTTAAGGGACGAATTGGTGAAATGTCAAAATCAACGGCTAACATATTCGGAAATCTTTATGCATAAACAAATGTTAAGTAGAAACTTGTTTTTCTATTTTTTTGAAAAATATTTTTATTTATTCTATGTGCTCCTCAAGTGGAAATAGTCATTTATACATTAATAAAACTTGGCCATTTTAAGCATTAACTTTTCTACTGAATCAAAACCCACCAACGGAGTTTACTGTTTTTCCGTGTATGTTTTGAATCATCATATTTATATTTTATCAGGTGTGAATTTTTTTTTTCCTTTTTATATGATTTTGATTAAAAATAACATATGAAAACATGCATTATTATTAGAAATGTCCCATCACAAAACGTAGAGGGGAAAAAAAAAAAGACACTAGAATGATGGGCACCTAGTTTTGTCGTCTGGCTAGATCAGCAAGTTATTCTATGGCATATAAGTGCCATTAAATATAGGGAATTAGAAAAACTAATGCTTGTAATTAGTTTATTAGTAACATATTAAAGATAATTCCATTGCCTTAATGATAAACTAGAACTAGAACCTTGTCAGAGAATGGTTAAGAATCTGGTCTCTGAAGTAGTGTCAGTGAATGAGTCAGAAATGTGAAAGTTACAAGAGCCTAGTGGAGTTTAACATGTGTGAAGCTCTTCGACCACGTTTTGATGGATATCTATAGATATATGGCAGATCAGTTAAAGACTTTTTTTCGTAAGCTACGTGACCAAAAAAAAGACCACACGCCAAAAAAAAAAAAAAAAAAAACCGATCAAAACTAGTAAAAAAAAGTTTCATATCACAGACAAGCCCCATGCGTTGAACATTCACTGACCATGAACATGGCAAATGTGCTTCCTTCTAAGCTTTTTCTTTTGTTCCTCTTCTCAAAAGAAAAGAAAAGAAAAAAAAATTTTCCTTTTCTTATTTCCTTTAGGCCATGATCATTTATGGAGTAACAACTTTCGCCAATATAGGGTAGGCAAGTTTATGTTCATTAATTTGATCACGGGTTGTGAATTTCCATAAAATATGAGAGAGACCCAAACAGTTAGAGATTTTTAATGGTACATATCAATTCAAAGTAGCAATAAATCTATATTTAGCATTAAATCTCGTCTAAATCACATCGAAACAAAAAAATACATAATAAAGGTATTCATTATAAATTTGATGACTAAAAACAGAATCATATTGATAGTGTATTTTTTTAGTTATAGAATATGTATTAATCTAATTGCTACATTAAAATATTCTTCAACATCAAAACCAAGGAAACTTACCATGACCAATTTACTAACACGGATTCATCAAGTGAGGTTTTGGAGTTAGATGTGAAAGGACAGGAGTGCCCAACCATATTCTTAGCAAGTCCTCATGTTTAAACGAGGGTAGATTTGGTATTTCACTTTTGGTTTGGCTTAAACGTAAAAAGCAAACCATGCAACATAACGTAAAGAATGGTGACAAAAATCACATGCGAGGCAGAGCTACAGCCAGCCATGGCAACCAAAATCTCTTCTTCTTCTTCTTCTACTTCTCGGACCTGTCTGTGCTCTCCCACCTCCCACCGGGGCTCATTCCGGTGCGGCAGGCACCGCTGACCACCTACCGCCAAATCACGTCACTCGGCCGATAGCCAATCAAAAACGCCGGTTGTGTTGACCAATTAACATTAGTACCTCGATCAAGACCACCAGCCTTCTCAAGGGCTTTCTCATGCAGATCATCAAGCCCTCCGGCCATGATCTTCAGACTTCAGAGGAGGAGGAACTTCCAGCCCAAACCCACCAGGTTTTCTCTGATGAATTGCGCCAACGCTGATGGCCTTGCGGTTTCTTGATCATAGAGTTTTTGTTTAGTTCTCTGTTATAATTTCTCTTGAGTTTTGTATTCTTGAGTTGTGGTTTAGCTTTGGTTTAGATAACTTTTAGACTCAGTGCCTTGAGGGGTTACCGGAACAGTCCAACATTTTGTTTTGCTTTTTATCTTCTACGACTTTAATTTTAAGAGCCAGAGAAAACTTCTAGTTTCCAATTTAAAACATGAAACAAATATACAAATTTTTCTAAGATGAGAAGAAAGTATCCAATAAAACTAGATATAGCTCATGTTTGGTGCTAAGGTTAGATAAAAAGTCAACGTCAGTTCACAATTACTGTTATAATTTATAACTCAAAATTTAAAAATTCATAGCTTTGCATATGCAAATTCAAATGAGATTATCTTTTAAAAACATTGCATAGAATTTTGAGATAAAAAAACAAGTTTCATTTTGATAATTTTTTTCCCAAACACATTTAAAGTTTTTACGCTTTTTAACATAAACAACTTAATTGCACATGCACGCACCGTTTCAGAATCAAACTAAAATAACTTCTTATTTGATAACAAAAATGATTTCTTATCATATAATGAACTAAATGAAATCTAGAAACAAATGAACCCAAAGTTTTGGCTTTTAATTTTGTTTCTCTGTTTTGCCGGTGAAGTTCATCCATTACTGATTTACGGTCTAATTGAGTTGTTTTAATCACGTGTTCATCACTATTGTCACAGCCAGTTTCATATCTACAACCATCGTCAGGTTTGCAACAACAACCAACTCCACTAACAAGAGACATGCCGCGGAGTATGTTATTTGCCTTGTACATCTATGTTTGTCTTGTTTCATGGTAAAAAATTCTCATTTATTTTAGAAATTAAAAAGAAGAAATATATCTGTTTTGCATGGATGACCTTATACCATGAATACATCTTTTTAAGTCAATTTTTGGGTGTTTGAGATTTTTTAAGTACTACCTTCGCAAGCAGGGTATAAACCCATGGGGAAGCCCCCAGGGAACTTTTTGTTTTTCAATTTTTTCTTTAAAAACTTTAGTCTTTTCTCATTTTACCACAACTATAAATTGATTGCCCCATATGAGTCATCCTAAAAACTTTATTCTTTATTGTACACTCTACTGAAATAATAGGCTGGTTCCTCTGCTGTCACAGGCGAATTCCCATCTGATTTTATGTGTGAATTTTTTTACTCGTCTTTATCTTGCATCTCTAGATTTGAGGGCTCGTAGGGTACGTGCAAATGGAGGTGACTCTCAAGAGGAGGTCTACCGGAAGGTAATATGTCAGAAGTCACAAGTCATGAGTTGCTTATTACATTGAACTGAGTTCACAGAAGAAGGAAGGGATAGCTGTTAGGGAAGCTGTGGAGATTATTGTGGAAATGACCAAGATTGAGAGACATGCAGTAACAAACGATAAATGACCTTTTATAAATTTGGGTCAGTGTATAAGATGAAGATTTAAGTAAACGACAAAGTAAAGTTGTATTATTGTTTCAGATATGACAGTCCGTATTATATTTAAAAGCTTGTAGCTGGTGCAACTTTGTTTTCCAAGTTATTGGCACATGAAGAAATAAGAGCTTAACTAACGATTTTCTGAACTTTTTTTTCAGATCAAAGCAATGAAGGAACAATACTTACCTGAACTCAATGAGATGTACCAAATGATTGCTCCCAAGTTACAGCAGGTGTGATTTGCTTTCTACGATTGGGAACTTCTAGTACTAAATAACGGTATTCATTTTTGCTTAATTTTGTCTGTTCTTTCTGTTTGCCAGCTTGATTCTCTTCCACAACAGCCTAATTCAGAGCCTTATGAGAAAGTAGAATTATTTAAGATCATGTTGGAGCGTGCTATAGCATTCCTGCAGGTTCCAAAAACTAGCGTTTTACCTGTTTGGAAGGAGAAATTGGCTCACTATGAACAGCAGATTGTAAATTTTATTAACGCAAATAGACCCAGGAGGCCTGTTTCTCAACGGCAGCAAGGACAGGTTCCCTCATCTCATACTGAGGTTCGAGACGAGTAGGAGTGTTCACTGTTTCCGTGAAACCAGTTCAGGATTGTGAAAATCTTCGATGGATATTTTGAGCTGTACTGTTTGAGATGGATTGTTGATGTTCTATTTTACTTTATTATTGTCGAATTCTATTGGGTTGTATGGACTTCTTTTAAGCTATTTTTTCAGATAAACATTTAATAACAGTATGTAATAAACTTAACTGTTATGGTATATCTATGTGTATTACTCTCTACCGCTACATTAAAAAAATATTTTCAATATCCGAACCAAGGAAGACCAATGTAAACATGGATTCGTCAAGTAAGGTTTTGGGGTCAGAGGCGAAAGGGCAAGAGTGCCCTACTATATTCGTACCGTGTCCTCATGTAAAAACGAGGGTGGATTTGGTTTTTCGGTTTTGGCTTGGCTTAAACATAAAAGCAATCTATCTAACATCTACACGAGATCAGTGACAAGAAAAGAATCACATGCAGGACAGAGGTACAGCCATGGCAACCAAAATCCCTTCTTCTTCTCGGACCTGTCTGTGCTCTCCCACCTCCCACCCAGGCTCATTCCGGTGCGACCGGCACCACCGATCACCGGCCGCCAAATCACATCAAGCAGCCAACAGCGAATCAAAGCAGCCGGTTGTGTTGGCCAATAATGTTGGTACCTCGATCAAGACTACTGGTCTTCTCAAGGACTTTCTCATGCAGATCGTCAAGCCCTCCGGTCATGATCTTCAGAGCCAGACGATGGGCAACATCGAGCCCAAACCCACCATGTTTTATCTGATCAATAGCGCCACCAATGCCGATGATGGGCTTGCTGTATCCTGTACTTTTTTTTAGTTCTCTGTTATTATTTCTCTGGTCTTTGTAGTGAGAACTTTTAATCGTTTTCAAAGATGTACAAAATGATGTCATTATTTGTCCTTCTTTGTTTTCATGATTTTTGGTTTAGCTAGGTCTTTTTTTATCTCTCTCTCCGTTTTTTTTTCCCCTAACGTAGGGTGAGGGATTCAAATTTTACACCTTATAATGAAATTAGGTGTGAAAATAGTGTTACATTATATCTACAATTACGGTTTAGTCTTTGTTAATGTGGTGGTTTGAGGAACACTTCAAAATTTGTTCTGCATTTTTTTATTTCTTCTATTTTGAGAGCTAGAGAAAATCTATGGTTTCCGATTAATTAAATTTTTATTTTTTTTTAAGACAGATGAGGAGAAAGTATCTGATAAAACTAGATGCAACCAATGGTGAAAAAGGATTCAACTAGTAAATGTTTTTTCGATCCAAAAAGCATGTCAGGCTAAACCTTGAGATGTTAACAATAGTGTCGGCAGTAATAAAAAAACGTATAAAAAACTGATAGCCATAAAAAAGATAGAGTCATCAATAGAACCTCATAAGCTAAAAAAAACATAATAATAATGTTTCTGAAAAATCTAATGAAGATGAATAAAGTAATTAAAACTTATCTCAACCTAGTAGCGTTATGTTGTGAAAATTTGATTATTACTATTAGGCTTATAGGAAGTGGGATTTTGGCAGGCCTACACCTTGAATCGCAATTCAACGAGTCATTCCAGAGGAAGAGAAAATTTGTAGTTTCCAATCGGGTCATTGTCGTTTTATCTGTGTAGATTCTGATGTTATTGTCGTTTATTTGTGCTGTCACTTTTTCAACGGACTTTAAAATCATTGTCTCTTTTTCCCTAAAAAAATCGTTGTCGTTTTTAAGTCAAAGTTACCCCAAAATTATAGTCGTATGTGAACTTATTGTCGTTTTTACCTTTTTTTTTTGGGGCTAAATTTATTGTCGTCCTTACCTTTTATTTTTTTTATTATTTATTTATTTTTTTGGCGTTCTTTGTGTTGATCATTTTATGAGTTTTTATTTTGTGGTTCATTTTCCTAAATTTATTCCTTTCCCTTTTAAAAGTGATATATTTTAAACATATCTTTATTTTTTTTCCTTTTTTTTTTTCATTATAGTTTCCTTCTTTCCTATATATATATATATATATATATATTAATTTTCTCTTTTAAAAATGATATATTTTAAAAAATGATTCTCTTCCCTTAAAAAAAAAAATTTTAAATGATTCTCTTTAAAATTTTCTCTATTACGAAGTCTCTTTTTCATCGTACCCAAAAGTTAAACAAGCAAAGCAAAACACCAGCCGTGCAAAGCACATGCTTGTGAGCTAGCGAATGCTGCAAGAAGTTCCCTGATTGCCTTCTCCAATGGGTCAGTTCTGCTCCGAAGGCCTTTCACACACACACCAAAAAGGCAAAACCTTTTTCTTCCTGACTTTGAACTTTTCCATTTTTCTTTGTTTTTCTCTAGTTAATCAACTCCATTGCTTCAGGGGATTAGAATTTTGATCGGATTCATCGGTTTGTTTTTACGGAATTGTGTTTTGCCCTTTTTCAACTTTCTTTACAAGAATTATTCTTGTAGGAAAATTTTTCAAAATTTCTCGTATTGTTTTTTGAATAAGGTCGGCTGGTAGTATGTTCTTTTCTTCTCTCTCGGCTTGACTGTTACTTGAAAGTATTTTTTTTTTTTTTTGTTCTTTGCAAAGTTCTGCAGCGATTTTCTTTTTTCTTTTTTCTTTTTTTTTTTTCTTATCATTTTTGGTTTACTGGTTGGCTGAAATTTTGACGTTTGTGTGGAGCGATTCTCAAGGTGACCGAGAAAGGTGCAATCTTTTCTTGTAATAAAGGTACTAAATTTTTGCACTCATGTTTTTGTTCTCTTTGTTTGTTTTATTTATTTATTATTATTTTTTTTCCCTATAATTGAGAGCATTGTAAAGTTCTTCTGTTTTTGTCACTTTCTTTTTTCCCGTAATTATATCTTATTATTAATTTCTCCGCATATAGAATTTGATTTATTTCACTGATTTTCCGAGGAAGTTCGTCCATTATTGATTCATGATCAGAATTTTTTTTTTTTGGCTAAATGTGTATGATCTGATTGAGTTGTTTTAATAACATGTTAATATTAGATATATAATTAATTTCTCTGCATATAGAATTTGATTAATTTCTCTGATTTTCCGAGGAAGTTCGTCGATTACTCATTTATCATATTATCCTGTTATGTGTTGGAAACAAACAAAAAATAACACGTGATTGATCTAATTTTAGAATAATTTAAAATATCAATGAGATTTGGTATAGATTTGGAACACCCTTTTTAAGACTAATCCTAAAATTTATGCTAATTCTCTTTCTCTCTTTTTTTTTTTTTTTTTTTAAGTCAAAGACTTTATTTGATAATAAAGTTTAACTCTAATTTTTTTTGTTTTCCTGAAAAGTTAGCAAAGTTTATAACTACTTTTTAAAAAGTCAACTGAACTCAAACTTTAAATTTTTATTTCAACTCAAACTCAACTCATTCATCAAACAGATTCAAAAAGTCGGTTTTTAGAAAAACGATAACATTGGGTCTGTTTGGTTTACCAGTTTGAGTTGAAAATTTTAAATTTCAATAGTAATTTTTATTGACTTTTCAGAAAAGACAAAAAAAATTTTCAGAAAAGATAAAAAACTTTTTGAAAAAAGGACAAAAATTTTAATTCAAATTAATAGTTTGAATTGGTTTCCATGCACAAAATTTTAGAAACTTTAACCGACATGTCGTCTTACGCAGAGAATGACTTTATATATTGACAAGAAATTGCTGATTGGCAGATTACTCCTTCCAGCTGATTGCCTTCTTCCGTTGGTCAGTTCTGGTTCGAAGGGGTTTGACATCTGAAAACAACTCCAGCTCCAGCGTCGACCAGAGCACCACCATCTCCAGCTTCTCCGATTCCTGAGCCACCTCTACAACCTCAAACGTCTGTATCTATCTATGTATATATGTATCTATATATGTATCTATGTATCAATCAATTCCTCTTTCTTGACTTCACTCCCACTGTTCTCTCTCTATACATACCCAAAGGCGAAACCTTTGTTCCTGACGTTGAACTTTTCAATTAGCGATTCCTCTTAGCTCAGGATTTCCCGATTAGGGTTTTTTTTGGTCTCCCTAATTGTTCAAATCCATGGATCTAGGGATTGGAATTGCTCGAATTGATCGGTTTGTTTTTACGGATCTGGGTTTTGGTTTTGCCCTTTCTTGGAAACTTTTGCATGGATTATTATCTTGTTAAAAATCATTTCTTTCTACCTCTTTTGATTAAAAAACAAAAAAATTTGAGATTTTTATTCGTATTAGCTGTGGTCGTAAAGAATTTCTCCAAAAAAAAAAACTTGAAGACTTATTTTTGTTTTTGTTTTGACAGAGTGTTGGATTGATTGCGATTTTGATGGACACCAATTGGAGACCAATTCAAGGTGGAGAACCCGCCATGGACTTCATTGATTGGAGGACTCAATTGCAACCAGATTCAAGACAACGAATCGTCAATAAGATGTATGTTTCTTCTGAAAAAATAATAATAATATAAAATCCTCGTAGAACCTATTGAGATTCTGTCGGATGAGGTGAAACTTATATTATTGTCGTGGGAGAATCAGATGTAAAGCCTTTCTGGATGAGGGCTTCTTGTTCACCTACCGCCCTTTGAATTTTTTGCTTTGTTCTTTAATAATATGTAGATTACATCGTTTAGCTAATGCTGAGAAGTTGTTTTAAGCATGGAATTCTGACATTAATTTGGGAGCGTCACAAAGAAACTAGTTACTCAATTTGATGATATCATTTTGGAGAATGTTTAAGAGTTAGGATTGATGCGATGGAAAGAGCGGATGGAAAGAGCGGTTTTCTCGCAAAAGTAGAAATATGTATGGTTTGATTTTTGCATTGTGAAGTCAAAAACTATCAATTTACCAGTCGCTAACATAATGATGTGTTACCTGTGAAGAATGGATACATTGAAGAAACATCTCCCTTTCTCTGGTCAAGAGGGATTGCATGAACTCAAGAAAATAGCCGAAAGGTTTGAGGAGAAGATTTACACCGCTGCCACTAGCCAGGTACTTCCATATTTCTGAGTCTTTCTTCCCCTGGTCCCGTCCGTGCTTTCCCAGATGATATTTGTACGAATACTTGTATTCCTGGGAACTCATTTAATGCCGTTTGTATTCTAGCATCTTTAAGGAAAGATTTGGGATTATAACATGGTTTGTTTTGTTTCCTCATCGGTTATGCGGCTGGTCCAGTCGGACTATTTACGGAAAATTTCACTGAAGATGCTGACAATGGAGACTAAGTCTCAGAACCCAATGCCCAATTGTTTGCCATCCAACCCTGCGGGCCCTAATAACAGACCACCCCCAGATCTAGGTAAATCCTACTTTCATGCTTTTTGACATGAAGAATGGTTAAGATGACTTTCCCGTAAACAGCTTAACAGATCATGTATCATTGTTGTGACATTGGGGATTGAAACTATAAAATTGTAAGTTCGCATTTCAGGGAATGGGAAGAACAGAAGTGCTTGTGTTGGATGTTGCTTGTATATGTGCTTCAATATTCTAAATTATCCTATAAATTTGGTTCCTCTGACATGGATTCTGTTTTGTGTTCTCGGACAGGATCACTTGGTATTCAGTCCCAAGCACACAATCAAGGTCTATCTCTTGCGATGCCATTGCAGCCTAATCAGTCACAAACGTGTTTGCAGCTATTATCACAAAATGTTCCGAATTCTGCTGAAGTTCAGAGTTCTTCCACCTTATCATCTGCGCTGCCTCCTTCCAGTCAGCCTTCTATCCCCAGTGCTGTCGGCCAAAGTCTGAACATTCAAAATATGACTGGCAATTCACAGAACACTGTAGTAAATTCCATGGGCCAAGGCGTTCCTGCTAATATGTATGCAAGTTCTCAGAGGCAAATGCAAGGAAGGCAACAATTTGTTCCCCAACAACAGCAGCAGGCACAGAACACTCAGCAATATAGTATGTACCAGCAGCAGTTACAGCAGCAGCAGCTTTTGAAGCTGAAGTTCCAGCAGGGAAATATCCCCCAATCAATGATGCAACCTCTCCTGCAACAGCAGCAGCAGCAGCAGCCAAATCTGTTACAACCAACTCAACTGCAATCATCTCAGCAGGCTGTTATTCAAACTTCAGCTGCAATGCAACCTAACATGATGCAATCATCTCTTTCTGGTCTTCAGCAGAATCAGCCATCATCTGTTCTGCAGGCAACAAAATCCATGCTTCAGCGACATCAACATCAACAGTCAGTCCTTAGGCAGCAGCAACAGCCTCAACAGACTGCTGTTGCTCATCAACAGCAAACACCCCCCCAGCAGCAAATATTGCCCCCCCAGCAGCAGCAGCCACAGCAACAGCAGCAGCTTATTGGTCAACAGCCAAACCCTACAAACGTGCAGCAGAATCACTTAATTGGACAACAAAACAACGTTGGGGCCATGCAGCAGCAGCAACAGAGGTTGATTGGCCAACAGAATAATCTCTCGAACCTGCAACAGCAACAACAACAACAGTTAATTGCTCAGCAGCAGAACCTATCAAATTTGCATCAGCAACAGCTAGGCCCTCAGAGTAACATTACTGGGTTACAGCAGCAGCATCTGCTTGGGTCTCAGACTGGTAACTCAAGCCTGCAACCGAATCAGCACCTTGTACACATGCTACAATCCAAACCTCCACTGCAGCAACGAGCACAACAGACTGCACCTGGTTTGCTACCAACTCAGACACAACAGTCACAACCCCAGCCACCGCAGCAGCAAATTTTATCACAGATCCAATCACAGCCAACACAGATACAGCCACCATTAGGTTTGCAACAACAACCAAATTCACTCCAAAGAGACATGCCACAGAGGCTTCAAGCATCAGGTCAAACCTCGGGATCCTTGCTTCAAACACAGAATGTAATTGATCAGCAAAAGCAGCAATTGTATCAATCACAAAGAGCCCCACAGGAGACATCCCCAAGTATGTTATTGCTGTGTTCATATTTGTCGTTTCGTTTCATGCTCAATATTTTTCATTTAGGAATGAAAAAATAAAATTGATGTTTTAATCTTTTATTTGGGATACATTTTTTGAAATGAATGTTAGGGTAGTTGAGATTTTTTTAGTATTACCCTCACAAGAGTTGTTGTTGTTTTTATTATTATTATTATTATTTTTAATTATTATATAATTATTTTTAACGGTGTGGGGCTTGTGGCTTCCACTTAATAAAGAGAAATAAGCACTCTTAGGTTTTGAAGCTGGGAGCCAAGCTAGGCCCAGCCGGGTCATTACTCTCACAAGAGTTCTCATCTGATTCTGTGCACAATTTTTTATTTTTCCTTTTGTAGCATCTCTAGATTCAACAGCTCAGACTGGACACGTAAATGGGGGTGATATGCAAGAGGAGGTCTACCAGAAGGTAATATGTCACGAATTGTATCTTGTATCAATGAGAGAATGAGAGACATGCAGTGACAGACTATGAAGACGTAAATATGTATCAGTACATGAGATAAAGATTTTATTAAATGAAAAAATAAACTGATGCAGATCAATACTGGAGTATTATTTTAGTTCTAGTTTGATTTGAAAATTATATATTAGGAAAATAATCAATACTAGAATATGATTTTAGTTTTAGTTTAATTAGGAATTTCTTTATGATTTTCTACTTCTCTTATTTTATTTTGATTTAGTTTCCTATTTTGTTATCGTATTCTACTTTCCTGATTTAATTCTGATTTAGTTTCCTTATTTTTTATTTGCCTATGGCACTTTGTATTTTCAATTGGCGGACAATGGTTATTGAATATTGATATGGGCAGCCTTCTTTCTCTCTTGAATTCTTGTCTCCCACTCTCTCTAGAATCTCTCTTAGTGGCTTTTCTTATCCATCTTGATCCTATTCCTTCTATCTCTTCTTCTTGGTTCTACATCATAAACTTCTATTGTATAACTTTGTTTAAATAAATAATTGGAACGTGAAGAAATTAAAGGTCAACCAACTCTTTTTTGAACTTTGTCTTCAGATTAAAGCAATGAGGGAACAATACTTACCTGAGCTCAATGAGATGTACCAAAAGATTAATGCCAAATTACAGCAGGTTTGTTACCCTTTTACTTTCCAATTTCTTTGTTAACAACTGATATCCTTCAGTGTTTGGGGACTTTATCACTAGATAATGGTATTCTTTTTTGCTAGCATGAGTCTCTTCCTCAACAGCCAAAGGCAGGGCAGTATGAGAAAATAAGTTTATTTAAGACCATGTTGGAGCGTGCTATTACATTTTTACAGGTTCCAAAATCTAGCATTTTGCCTGATTATAAGGAGAAGTTGGCTCACTATGAGAAGCAGATTGTAAATTTTATCAACACAAATAGACCCAGGAGGCCACAGGTTCCCTCGTCTCATATGCACACCATGCAGCAGCCACAATCTCAAATCACCCAAGTACAATCTCATGAAAACCAAATGAACCCTCAGTTGCAATCAATGAATGCACAAGGTTCCATGGGAACAATGCAGCAGAACAATAATACAAACTTGCAGCAAAATTCTTTGTCTCCTTTATCTGGAGTTTTGACAGCGCAGCAAAATATGATGAATTCAATGCAGCAGCCCAGTTCGAACATGGATTCAGGAGAAGGAAATGCACTGAACACGTTGCAGCAAGTTTCTGTGGGCTCTATGCTGCAAAATCCTGTGACTGCTCCGCAACAGGCAAGCATTAATGCTTTGTCCTCCCAAAAGTCAAACATCAACACCCTTCAACCAAATTCTGTTTTGCTGCAAAACCAGAATTTGAAGCAACAACAGGAACTACTAATGTTGCAATCCCAACAGCTCAAACAACAGTTTCATCATCAACAAATGCAACATCAACTAGTGCAAAAGCAGCAGCAGCAGCAGCAGCATTTGCAACAGCAAGCAAAGCTGCAGCTTCCTGCACTGATGCAAACTCACCAAAACCAAATGTCCCAGCTTCATCAAATGAACGATGTAAATGACTTGAAGATTAGGCAAAATATGGGTGTTAAGCCAGGGGTCTTTCAGCAGCATCTCCCAACGGGCCAGTGTTCTTCTCATCCCCATCAACAACTGAAAACAGGATCTCCATTTTCTGTTCCGTCAAATCATCTTCAGGTCTCTTCACCTCAAGTTTTGCAACATTCTTCTCCACAAGTTGACCAGCCGGACCTGCCGCCATCTCTCACTAAAACTGGAACTCCTTTACAATCTGCTAGCTCACCTTTTGTTGTTCCATCTCCTTCAACTCCTTCGGCTCCTTCCCCCATGCCCAGAGATTCTGAGAAACCTATGCCAGGAGTTTCCTCACTTTCAAATGCTGGAAATGTTGGACAACAAGCAACCAGTGTTGTTGTTGCTCCAGCTCCATCCCTTGCCATTGGCACTCCTGGAATATCAGCGTCCCCTTTGCTTGCAGAGTTTAGCAGTCCTGATGGTACTCATGGAAACAATTTGGCATCTGTTTCTGGCAAGCCAAGTGTTACAGAGCAGCCTCTCGATCGCCTAATCAAAGTGGTTAGTAATGATAATGTTTCCCATTCTTATCTTTTGTAGTTCTTAATGCTTTGTTTTTCACAAGGTAGCAATCACAAAGGTTGTGTTAACTTTCTGTGTTGCAATTCCAATGGTCCTTCTCGGGTTGTTTGGGAAATCATCTTCAGCAATGTATTATGTTAATATTTTTCAGGTAAAGTCTATGTCACCTGCGGCATTGAGTGCCTCTGTCAGTGATATTGGCTCAGTGGTCAGCATGATTGATAGGATTGCAGGATCAGCTCTGGGCAATGGTTCTAGAGCTGCAGTTGATGAGGACTTAGTTGCTATGACGAAGTGTCATCTACAAGTTCGAAATTTCATTACCCAAGATGGAACAATTGGGACTAGGAAAATGGCCATGCCCTTAAATGTCATATCATCAGCCAACAGCATCAATGATAGTTTCAAACAGTTCACTGGTTCAGAAACATCTGAACTGGAGTCAACTGCAACATCTGGTATCAAGAAGCCCAAGATTGAGGTATTTCTCTTTCCTTGGAATTTGAATTTATGGAAGCACAAACTATTTAATCATAGTTTTAAAAAGCCATTTTTGTGGTACTCATTAATGTTGGATTAGGTTTATTTAACATCAAGGAAAATGAAGTTGGTGATACTCTAATTAAAAACTTGTGCTCAAAAAAAAAAAAAGAAAGAAAATTCTCGTAACCGATGAAACATAAAAAACCTTGTTTGCTTATGATATTGGTTTCAAGTAATTTTACCCTTGGTGCATCCTCATCTGAGGCCCACCCAGCTTCTTCTTACGAAGAAATTATGGTGCTTCTTTTGCAGGCTAATCATGCTCATTTAGAAGAAATAAGGGAAATAAATCAGCGTCTTATTGACACAGTAGTTGATCTAAGTGATGATGTTGATCCAAGTTCCGCTGCTGCAGCTGTTGAAGGGGGTGGAGGGACCATTCTTAAGTGCTCTTTCAGTTCTGAAGCACCCAGCCCGAACTTGAAATCACAGTATGCTTCAGCACGAGTTATTGTAATTGGACTAGTTTTGGTTTCATTTGGGTTTATGATTTCGTTGATCTTTTGGCTATTCTTTGTGAGAGAGAGGAAGCACTGCGGTTATCGTAAGCACTTTTGAGTCTGGATCTTCAGAAGAGCACTAATTATCGTAGTCCAAGTCCGCATTTGTTTCGTAGGTTCAGCCCATTTTCCAATTTGTTTGTACCATGAGATGAAAGTGAAACGCCTCCAAATTTGTTAAGTTTGTATTATTAGTAAATTATGATACATATGCTTGAGTTCCACATCAGCCTGTTTAGCCATAATTTAAGGGACGAATTGGTGAAATGTCAAAATCAACGGCTAACATATTCGGAAATCTTTATGCATAAACCAATGTTAAGTAGAAACTTGTTTTTCAATTTTTTTTAAATATTTTTATTTATTCTATGTGCTCATCAAGTGGAAATAGTCATTTATACATTAATAAAACTTGACCATTTTAAGCATTAACTTTTCTACTTAATCAAAACCCACCAACAGAGTTTACTGTTTTTCCGTGTATGTTTTGAATCATCATATTTATATTTTATCAGGTGTGTATTTTTTTTTTTCCCTTTTTATATGATTTTGATTAGAAATAACATATGAAAACATGTATTATTATTAGAAATGTCCCATCACAAAACGTAGAGGAAAAAAAAAAAAGACACTAGAATGATGGGCACCTAGTTTTGTCGTCCGGCTAGATCAGCAAGTTATTCTATGGCATATAAGTGCCATTAAATATAGGGAATTAGAAAAACTAATGCTTGTAATTAGTTTATTAGTAACATATTAAAGATAATTCCATTGCCTTAATGATAAACTAGAACTAGAACCTTGTCAGAGAATGGTTAAGAATCTGGTCTCTGAAGTAGTGTCAGTGATGAGTCAGAAATGTGAAAGTTACAAGAGCCTAGTGGAGTTTAACAAGTGTGAAGCTCTTCGACCACGTTTTGATGGATATCTATAGATATATGGCAGATCAGTTAAAGACTTTTTTTCGTAAGCTACGTGACCAAAAAAAAGACCACACGCCAAAAAAAAAAAAAAAAAAAAAACCGATCAAAACTAGTAAAAAAAAAGTTTCATATCACAGACAAGCCCCATGCGTTGAACATTCACTGACCATGAACATGGCAAATGTGCTTCCTTCTAAGCCTTTTCTTTTGTTCCTTTTCTCAAAAGAAAAAAAAAATTTTCCTTTTCTTATTTCCTTTAGGCCATGACCATTTATGGAGTAACAACTTTCGCTAATATATGGTAGGCAAGTTTAAGTCCATTAATTTGATCACGGGTTGTGAATTTCCATAAAATATGAGAAAGACCTAAACAGGTAGAGATTTTTTATGGTACATATCAATTCAAAGGAATAATAAATCTATATTTAGTATTAAATCTCGTCTAAATCACATCGAAATAAAAATATAGATAATAAAGGTTTTCAGTACAAATCTGACGACTAAAAACAGAATCATATTAATAGTGTTTTTTTTTAGTTATAGAATATGTATTAATCTAAGTGCTACATTAAAATATTCTTCAACATCCAAACCAAGGAAACTTACAATGACCAATTTAGTAGACACGGATTCATCAAGTGAGGTTTTGGAGTTAGATGTGAAAGGACAGGAGTGCCCAACCATATTCTTAGCAAGTCCTCATGTATAAACGAGGGTAGATTTGGTATTTCACTTTTGGTTTGGCTTAAACGCAAAAAGCAAACCATGTAACATAAACGCAAAGAATGGTGACAAAAATCACATGCGAGGCAGAGGTACAGCCAGCCATGGCAACCAAAATCTCTTCTTCTTCTTCTTCTTCTCCTCGGACCTGTCTGTGCTCTCCCACCTCCCACCCGGGCTCGTTCCGGTGCGGAAGGCATCGCCGACCACCTACGGCCAAATCACGTCACTCGGCCGATAGCCAATCAAAAACGCCGGTTGTGTTGACCAATAACAATAGTACCTCGATCAAGACCACCGGCCTTCTCAAGGGCTTTCTCATGCAGATCATCAAGCCCTCCGGCCATGATCTTCAGAGGAGGAGGAACTTCCAGCCCAAACCCACCAGGTTTTCTCTGATGAATAGCGCCAATGCTGATGGGCTTGCCGTTTCTTAATCATAGAGTTTTTTTTTTTTTTTTTAGTTCTTTTTTATAATTTCTCTGATCTCTGTAGTTAGAACTTTGTTTTCTCTGATCATAGAGTTTTTAAAATTTGTACAAAGTGATGTCATTATTCTATCTTGCTTTGTATTCTTGAGTTTTGGTTTAGCTAACTTTTTAGACTCAGTGCCTTGAGGGGTTACCGGAACAGTTCAACATTTTGTTTTGCTTTTTATCTTCTATTACTTTAATTTTAAGAGCCAGAGAAAACTCCTAGTTTCTAATTCAAAACATGAAACAAATATACAAATTTTTCTAAGACGAGAAGAAGGTATCCAATAAAACTAGATATAGCTCATGTTTGGTGCTAAGGTTAGATAAAAAGCCAACGTTAGTTCACAATTACTGTTATAGATTTGTAACTCAAAATTTAAAAATTCATAATTTCGCATATTCAAATTCAAATGATATTATTTTTTAAAAATATTGTATAGAATTTTGAGATAAATGAAACAAGCTTCATTTTGATAATTCTTTTCCCAAACACATTTCAAGTTTTTACGCTTTTTAACTTCAACAACTTAAATACCTCACTAAACGCACAACTCAATTTAAATCCAAATTTTACAATCCAAACTCATGCACCAAAAGTATGGATAATGCGGAAGAGGATCCAACCACTATGATGGTTTTTTTTTCTTTCTTTCCTTCTTTCTTTCTTTCTTTCTATTCAAAAAGCATGTTAGGCTAAATCACGAGAGCTAAAAGTAGCAAGCAGTTAAGCTTGCGTTTAATTCGCGGGTTGGAAATGAAATTTTTAAGTTAGGATCAGTTGAATTTTCAAAAACTAATTATAAATTTTGTTGACTTTTTAGAAATAGATAAAAATTAAAGTGAAAAAGTACAGTTTAGTTGGAGTTAAACTGAAAAGTCAAATGAAACCTAAAAGATAACCAAACAAATTGGATTAAGAAAAAAAAAATTATATATATATATATAAGGATAGCCATAAAATAGATACAGCCAACAATATAATAACATAACATATATATATTTTAAGTTTGCGTTTGGTTCGCTGATTGAAGATGAAATTTTTAAGTTAAAATTGGTTGACTTTTCAGAAACTAATTATAAATTTTGTTAATTTTTCAGAAAAAGATAAAATTGAAATGAAAAAATAAAATAGAATTAGAATTAAAATGAAATGCCAAGCTAACCTTAAAACTCCTTCCAGAACAAAAGCAGCTAGGCAGTGCTATGCTGTGAAAAACTGATTATTAGGCTCATAGGAAGTGAGATTTTGACCGGCCAAGACCTTGAATAGCAATCCGGAGGAAGTTAAAATTTGTACCCTCTATTTGGATGGTGTATCCAATTTCCGTTCAAAGAAAATTTTTCCAAAGGAACGTTTTTCTTAACTTTTACCATCTATTTTCTCATTTTGAAAAAGAAAAAATATTTCATTTTCAAGTATATTTTGTACAGTATCATTTTAGAAAAAGAAAGTGAACTTTTTTTAAATTTTCTCACAATGTACTATTTCCAACATCATTTCTTCTCGTTCCAAACAACTTTTTATTTCCAAGAAGACAAATTTTTTACATATCCAATTAACATCTTATTATTAAAATGAAAATACTTTTTTCATTTAAAAAAGTATTTTCGTTTAAAACAAGAAAATTTTTATTTTCAAAAACGAGTACACGATCTAAACAGAGCCATAGTTTTCAATTGGTTCATTGTCGTTTTATCTGGGTCACTTTGGAAGCTATTGTCCTTTTTTTGTGTTGTCACTTTTCATGATCTTATCGTTTTTAGATATTCAGATGAATCATACAGAATATTGAGAGAATAGATAAAATAAGAAGAATTAACTCATGTTGTTTAACGAAATTCCACCTCTTTGTATATGATTGGATTAACATATTTATAAGTTAAAATATCCCAAATCAAAACAGGGAACGACAAATAAAATTAAATAATTAAATTCTGAAATTAAAAATAAAAATATGAAACTAATTTATATTTGACACAAGAATTGAATATTTAATGACAACACACTATCAGTTTGAAAATAGTTCAGGTCTAGACTCTATCTCCGACAAGCAACGAAGAATATCCATGAAAACAGTCGTCAATATCGTCGTTTCGCCACCGCCATCGTCCATCCATTCGAGTCACTACTTCGCCGGTCTCCTTGAGAAGCAATAATATACGTACTGTAGAAATACTAGACTGCAATCTCTATGCCTTGTCAATCCAAATTAAAAAGTATCAAATTGCGCGTGCACGTACACACACAGATATCTATATACATATATATATATATATATTGAATTTAAAGATATAGAGATTTGAATATGCATGTTTAAGTAAAATTAAATATGATATTATCACTAGGTTATAATCGTGACCACAATTGCTTACACAATTTTAGTGATTATTTGAAACTTCATTTTACCAAAAAAAAAAAAAAAAAATCAACCCCACAAACATCAAAATTTAAATATTACCAAGTCACATGACTAGTAATAAGTCAAGTTACTTTTTTTTTTTTTGAACTTGGGGATTGGAAATTTGAACTCTAGACCTTTAGGAAGAGTTATGTATGATATTATTACTCAATTTTATCTACAACCACGGAATATGCATTGTTTTACATTTTCTCTTAAAACTTAAAATATTACATTATTAACACCTAATGTTATCAAACGTTTTATTGTTAGTCCTCTCTGACAGAAAATCTTAAAAAAAAAAAAAAAGTGCAGAATGAAGGATAATTTGATAAAATAAATATTGGATGGTTGGTTGGGTGAATAAATTGAATCAGATTCCTGTTAACTAACTAACTGATCGCATGTATAAAAACCACAATTTTTGATCAATTAGTTAACATGATCCTATTCAATTCACTCAACTAATCACCTAATATTTATTTTATAAAATTACCCTTGACTCATCAATCATATGAACCTCACGTCTTTTATTCTGTCATTTTTTAAAAGTTTTTACCACAGAGGAGCCAATAGTGAAACTTTTAGGCACGTGCTATACATGTGTTTAATCAATTTGTTAAATAAATAAATTAATGTTAAATAAATAAATTAATTATGAAGTTATTATGACAAATTAGTTGAACATTAAGGAGAAAATAATAAGTAGTAACAAATTAGAAAGGAGTTAGGAATCACGTAAAATGTTAATTGGGTGGGGTAATGAGAAAATAATAGTTGAGATGGTAAAAAAAAAAATGTTTAAGGATGCATTCACAGAGAATTGAATTTCAAGATGGACAAAAAAATGAAAAATAAAAAAAATGATGAAAGAAAGCAAACAGAGAAGAGATTAGCACATGGATGAAAATGAACAATAATTTAAAAAAAAAAAAACAAAATATATATTTATCAAAATTTTGACATAATTTGGATCAATATTCAACTTTGGCCAAATATGTTTAAAAATATATATATATATATATATATATATATTAGTTGATAATCATACATGGTCATGGAAAAAAAAATTAATAATAAATATTTATTTATTTGAGAGAAGTTTTTGAACGACCCAAAAGGAGAAAAAAAATTTAGCAATTAAAGAACAAGAAAAGGGAAAGAATGAAAGAGAATAAAAAGAAAAAAAAGAAGAAGAAAATGACACATGTCAAAAAGATAAAAAAGGCCTTGGGTCTTTTACGTGGATTATTAAGATTAAGATTAAGATAAGACGAGATAATATGTATTTTTATATGAGACAATTTAAAAAATGACTTAATCATTTTTTTAAAAGTCATAAAAAAAATTTTATTGAAAAAATGACTTCGAATAATCAGGACGAAGGTCGTTCCTATGTTTTAACGAGAAAATGATTAGTTTGCTAATTTTAACTGTTGAGGCTGTCGTTTAACAAATACCTATATTAATATGGTGCTGATCAAGTTCGAAACAGAAATTAATTAAAAAAAAAAAAATTGCTCGTACGTCCCGCCATCCCTCCTTTCCCTTCCTCTGAGCAAACGGGAGAATCTCTCTCTCCCCCCCCCCCCCCCCCATCCAAACACATATATGTACATATATATATATATATATATATGACAATTGACAAGAAGTAGCTGATTGGCTTCTGTAATAGCTCAGTTCTTGTCCGAAGGCGTTTGACTACTGATAACAACACCAGCCCTAGCGCCGACCACCACCGTCTCCAGCTTCTCCGATACCTGAGCCGCTTCCTCTTTTTCACCCTCACTTCTCTCTCTGTGCACACACCCAAACGTCGAACTTTTCATTTTCTGATTTCCCTACACTCAGGATTTCGCTCTTAAGTTCTTCTCTCTCTCTTAAAGAAAAAAAAAAGATTTAGGGATAAGAATTGATCTTTGTTCTTGCGGAATTGGGTTTTGATTTTTCAATTTTTAGGAAACTTTACATTGATTATTCTTGTAGAGATTCTTCTGCTTCTGCTTCTTTTTTTGTTCTTTTTTTTTTTTTAAGATCATTATCTGAATTATCGCCACGGGTGGTAAGCCTCGTTTTGATTACGTGTCTATGTTTTCGAAAAATGAAAATTTTCTTCAAATGAGAAAGTCTTACATGGATTATTCTTGTAGAGAATTCTTCTGCTTCTGCTTCTTTTTTTTTTTTTTAGATTATTATCTGAATTATCTCCGTGTGTAAGAAGCCTCATTTCAATTATGTGTCTATATTTTCGAAAAAAGAAAATTTTCTTTAAATGAGAAAGTCTTTTTATTTTGAAAATAAAATAATGTTTGGATAAGAAAAAAAAAATTTCTTACTAGAAGAAACGTTGGTTGAAACGGTATATGATGAGAAAATTTAAAAAAGATTTTTTTTTTTTTTTAAAACAAGAGAATAATAAAGAAAGTTGGAAATAACTTTTAATTTTAATTTTAATTTTAAAATTTCCAATTTTTGAAGTTGAACATGCCATACAGACAAGGGGTAAAGTTCTACTTTACAAAGATAAAACAATGCTCTTTTTTTTTTCAATTGACAGCAATTAAAAGTTCTTCCTTTTATTTTTATTAATCTGCTGGTTTTTATTCTTGTTTCTCTGCTTTGCAAATGAAGTTCATCCATTACTGAGTTATGATCTAATTGAGTTGTTTTTGTCGTGTGTTCATTGTTCTTGTCACGGCCTGTTTCACAGCAGCAAATGTTATCAGAGATCTAGTCACATGGAACACAGATACAGCCATCGTTCGGTTCGCAAAGACAACAGAATCCGCTGCCAACAGACATGCCGCGAACACTTCACGCAGCAGGTCAAACCTCGAGTATGTTCTTGCCTTGTACGGATAGTTTTCCCCGTAATTATATCCTATTATTAATTTCTCTGCATATAGAATTTGATTAATTTCTCGGATTTTCCGAGGAAGTTCATCTGTTACTGACTCATGATTAGAAATTTTTTTTTTGGCTGAATGTTTATGATCTGATTGAGTTTTTTAATAACGTGTTAACATAAGATATATTATTAATTTCTCTGCATATAGAATTTGATTAATTTCTCTGATTTTCCGAGGAAGTTCGTCCATTACTGATTTATGATCAGAAAATTTTTTTTTTTTTGGCTGAATGTTTATGATCTGATTGAGTTGTTTTTATAACGTGTTAACATAAGCCTCAACCACCTTTAAGTCTGCGACAACAAACAAATCCAGACATGTTGCAGAACTTTCAAGCAGAAGGTCAAAACTTGGATTCCATACTACCAATGATGAATGAATTAAATCTATCACCAACAGAAACAGTATGTTATTGCCTTGTACTTTTTTTTTCCTTTAATTTTAAGGGGAAAAAAAATCATTTTAAGTCAGTCTTTGGGTAGTTGAGATTTTTTAAGCATTAACCTCACAAGCGAAATTCCCAGATGAACCGATGTCCACAATTTTTTTTAATTGTTCTTTTCTAGTGTCTCGAGATTCGACGGCTCATTCGACACTGGCAAATGGAGGTGACTGGCAAGAGGAGGCCTACCAGAAGGTAATATGTCACGGACTCACAAGTCGTGACTTGCTAATTACTCTGAACTGAGTCTGCATAACATGGCAGAGATAATTGTGGAAATGAGACCAAGAAGGAGAGACATGCAGTAACAAACGAATAAGACATGCATAAATTTGCGGTAGCGTAATGGAAGATTTAAGAAAGTTATACTGTTTTATCGGGTATCACGGTCAGTAATTTACTTTATTTAAAAGCATGTAGCTGGTGCAACTTTATTTTCTAAGTTATTGGCACGTGAAGAAAAAAGAGCTGGACTAACTATTTTCTGAACATTGTCTGCAGATCAAAGCAATGAAGGAAATACACTTGCCTGAACTCAACGAAATGTACCAAAACATTGTTGCCAAATTACAGCAGGCATGTTATCACTCGTACCTTCGTTAATTTGCTTATAACCAACAAATTTGCCTCAATTTTTAAGAACTTCATATGCTAACCAATGGTATCTTTTTGCATAATTGGGCCTGTACTTTCTGTTTGCCAGTATGATACTCTTCCACAACGCCCAACATCAGAGGAGTATGAGAAAACAAAATTGTTTATGCCCATGTTGGAGCGTGCTATGGCATTCTTACAGGTTCCAAAAGGTGGCGTTTTACCTGAGTATATGGAGAGACTGCCTCACTATGAGAAGCAGATAGTAAATTTTATTAACAAAAATAGACCGAGAACTGGCCCTTTTGTATCATCTTCAGATTCGACAGTTCAGACGGGACATGCAAATGAAGGTAACTGGCAAGAGGAGGTCTACCAGAAGGTAACCTGTCACAAATCGTGACTAGCTTATTACGCTGAGTTCACATAAGAAGGCCGGCATTATGGAAGCTATGAAGATAATACTGGAAACAGGAAACGACCAAGAATGAGAAAGACATGCGTAGATAAATTATAAGGACGCATAAATTTTTAGTAGTGCATCAGATAAAGATTTAAGTAAACGACAAATTGAAGTTGTATTGTTTAATTTTGAGAAGCACGTAGCTAGTGAAATTTTATTTTATAAATCATCGGCTCGCAAAGAAAATAGAGCTAAACTAATTATTTTCTGAACTTTGTCTGCAGATCAAAGGAATAAAGGAACTATACTTGCCTGAACTCAACGAAATGTGCCAAAAAATTGCTGCCGAACCACGGCAGGTCTGTAATCACTTTTACTTGTTTCAAGTTGTTTCTTAGTAAATTCTTACCAACAAATTTGCCTATATCTTTGGGAACTGCGTATGCTAACCAATGTTATCTTTTTTGCTTAATTGTGTCTGCTTTCGGTTTGCCAGTATGATTCTCTTCCACAACAGCCAACATCAGAGCAATATGAGAAGCTAATATCATCTAAGACCATGTAGGAGCAAGCTGTAACATTCTTACAGGTTCCAAAAGGTTGAATTTTACCTGAGTATAAAAGGATATTGCCTCACTATGAGAAGCAGATAATAGATTTTATTTACGCAAATAGACCGAGGATTGGTCCTTTTGTGGCATCTCTAGATTCGGGAGGTGACTGGCAAGAGGAGGTCTACCAGAAGGTAATATGTCCAGAATCCTGGCTTGCTCATCTCATTACAACCGAGTTCACATATGAAGGCCGTGGACAAATTATAGTGACGCATAAATTTGTAATTGGTGCATTAGATAACTCATTGGCACATGAAGAAATTAGAGCCTAATTAACTCCTGTTTGAACTTTTTCTTCAGATCAAAGCAATGAAGGAACAATACGTACCTGAACTCAACGAGTTGTACCAAAAGATTGCTGCCAAATTACAGCAGGTATGTTATCACTTTTACTTACTAATTTCTTTTTTCACAACAAATTTGCTTCAATGATTGGGAACTTCTAGTACTAAATAATGGTATTCTTTTTTGCCTAATTGTGTTTCTTCTTTCTGTTTGCCAGCATGATTCTCTTCCACAACAGCCGATTTCTCCTCATGTTTCAAAGCAGTATGAGAAAGTGAAATTATTTAAGTTTACGTTGGAGCGTTCTACAGCATTCTTGCAGGTTCCAAAAACTAGCATTTTGCCTAGTTATAAGGAGAAATTGGCTCGATATGAGAAGCAGATAGTATAATTTTATTGACACATACAGACTCAAGAGGCCTGTTTCTCAACTGCAGCAACGACAGGTTCCCTGCTATCATATTGAGCTTCAACACGAGTAGGGGTGTTCACTGTTTCCATGAAACTTATCGACACTTCCAACTCAAACAAGGATTGTGAGAACTAAAACCGTTAGATAGCTCTTTTGATTTTGGGCTGTAATGTTAAGATGTATTGCAATGTTCTACTTTATGTTACTGTCGAATTCTATTGGGTTGTATGGACTTCATTAAGCTATCATATGTTCTAAATAATAATATGTTATTAGCTTATTTGTTATGGAATGTTTATTTTAGTAGTGTATCTGAGAATGAATTTTTGAGACGTGTTGTAAAAGGGCTTTTAAGTGTCTCTTAAATTTTGAGTTCCAAATCCCATGTGCAACTGCGGAAACCATAATAATCGGCTTGCAAAGGTCAACATTTTCACGTTGGGTTTGGTTGGTTGGTTGGTTGGTTGGTCCCGTTGCCTCAACCTGGATTGGTGAGAATTCCGTCGCCATAAAAGTGTATTTGGTTGGAGGGAGGAGAAGGGCCGAGCCAGAGAGGTGGAAGGAGAGGTGTAAGCAACTATTTGGTTGGAGGGAAGATAGGAGGGAGGGGATCTGGCCCACCATTTTACATCCTTCCAGATCTACTAATGGAAGGATGCAAGCTTTTTCTCCTTTTCTGAGTTTAAAAAGACTGTTATATTCTCATTTCAAATTATTTAAATATTATACAAAACGATAATATAGTAATTGGATATATAACTATTATTTATTTTTCAACTCTACCTCGCCCCTTCAAACAACACAAAAGATTTCCACAATCCTCTTCATCGAATTCTCTATTCCTCCGACTCTCCTCATCATTCCTCCTCTCAATCCTTCCTACCAAACATAGTCTACGAGTAAACTTTTATACCCATTAGTAGAGAGAAGCTGGATTTTTGAGTCCCTAATATTTCCGGAGAGTAAGACCATTCTGATTTCTCACGGTACCTATCAATATATTTAGTTCTAGACTCTATCATGGATTAAGATCAAGTGTATACTACTCTAAAGAGTAACACGATATAAATATCATTAAGGACTTTTGAGTATAGTTTAGGTTTGAAATGCTTTCAAACCATATACCACCAGTGTACGTTTGGATGATATGTTGCATTTAAATATTCATTTAATTTAAATATTTCATTCAAATAAATATGGAATTTAAATCGTATATTTAAATTAAATGGGTCTGGATACCTCTTGTTAAAGAAAACATTTAAATTGTGTAAATGTAAAAAAATAAGTATAACATGGAATTTTAGAAAGTGAAAATTTGGATCCGAGTTGAATTTTTATGAAATAATAAAATATCAAATAATTTCATTTCAGTAATTGACCAACTAAATAGACATTATATTGGAGTCTAGGAATGGTTGATAAACAAATGATGAAGTGGAAGCGTAGGGTAAACTTGAAAATTCGTTAATTCGAATATATACCAAAAAACAAGGGTGCAAGTATTTCGTTGATTTTAATGAATACCAAAAAAATAAGCAATTAGTGAGAATATCTCAGTTTTTTTTTTAATAATCAAAAGTTGAAAAAACTACAATATTGACGGAGCCTTTAAATAGGCAATTGAAAAACAAACTAAAGGAAACAAACTAAAAGGAAACAATCTTAAGGCTAATTATAGAAACTAGAAACGAAACAGGAAACTTAACTTATTGATAGTACTTATATAATTAAGCTAAATGAATAAAAGAAATAAAGAAACGCGAACATCTTATAATTTGGAATCTAATGCGCTGCATCAGTCCCTAAAATCATGAAGAAGATTTGTCCTCGAATCTGTAGGAGCTTCAAGTGATATGAGTTGAGAATGATCGTGACAAATTTGAAATGATCCATCTTTGAACTGAATAATTTGTCGAATTCACTAAAATCAATCGATAGAGAACTTTTTTCAGTATTAGATGTGTTAGAATCTAAATCAATCTTCAATGGAAAATTTTCTTCAATGATGATCATGTAAATTCGAATACCTCATCTTTTTCTTCGTCACCTTCATCAAATATTTGACATTCATCTTCTTGTTTAATTTCCTCGAAAATTGGATCGAAAAAAATTGTTCTTCCTCTTTTTCTCCATCACTTTCATCAAAAGTCGGAGAAAAATTGACAATTTGATCTTCCTCTTCTCCAATATATTCGTCATATATTGGATCAAAAATTGAATCAAAATTAATCTTTTTACCTTCTTCCTCATCATTGGTTTCGTCAAATATTGGATCAAAAATTCTATCAAAGTCATCATTAGATTCATAATCATAAACAAAATGAGATGCAACGGCCAATATAGCAAACTGCTGTTTTATGGCAACAAGTTCTTGCCATAGATTTGCAACCTTTTTGGTGAGTTCAGCTGGCAGAGTGGCAGCAGCGGCAGTGAGTTAGTGGCAAGACAGCATCGCAAACAACAAATCGGTTCAAGCGTAAACGTGACTCTGATACCAACTGATGTAACAGAAGCGTAAGGTAAACTTGAAAATCCGTTGATTCATGTAGCAAACCAGAAGTCAAGGGCGCAAGTATTCAATGGATTCGAATGAATACCAAAAAAACAAGCAACTGGTGAGAATAATCTCAATTTTTTTTAATTAATAATCAAAAGTCGAAAAAACTACAATATTGACCGAGCCTTTAAATAGGCAATTGAAAAAACAAACTAAAAGGAATTAATCTTAAAGCTAATTATAGAAACTAGAAATGATACAGGAAACTTAATTTATTAATAGTACTGGATTAAGAAACTATAAATGAATAAAAGAAATAAAGAAACGGATACATCTTATAATTTGGAATCTACTGCGCTGCATCAACATATCACTAAAGTTTGTTTGCGGTTTGACTCCTAATTCATAGACATCTCTAGAGACATGTATAATTCTATTTTAAAACTTTAAAAATTTTCATTTTAAAAATGAGTATGTTATCCAAATACATAAGGGTTTTTTTTTTTTTTTTTTTTAAATAAATTGCTTGTTTGATTCTTAATTTTTTAGGAAATTGTGAATTCCCAACTTTTTTTGTGGTTAAAAGGTTCTAAACTCTTAAAATAATGCAAAATAACCTTTTTGTTAACCGATCAAAGTTTTGTTAAATACACATGATTTACCATCCAAGAATAAGTAAACAAATTTACATAATAAATGAAAATTGAAAAAAGAAAATATATTAGTCTCATTTATCCTATTATCCTATTATGTGTTGAAAACAAATTAAAAATACCACGTGATTGATCTAATTTTAGAATAATTTAAAATATCAATGAGATTCATTTGGTGTAGATTTCGAAAACTCTTTTTAAGACTAATCCTAAAATTTATGCTAATTCTCCTTCTTCTTCTTCTTCTTCTTCTTCTTCTTTTTCATTTTTTGGAAAAAGTCAAAAAAGGTCGGTTTTCACATAAACGACAACAAAATTTTAGAAACTTTAACCGACATGTCGTCTTACGCAGAGAATGACTTTATATATTGGCAAGAAATTGTTGACTGGCTGATTGCCTCCTTCCGGCTGATTGCCTTCTTCCGTGGGCAGTTCTGGTCCGAAAGGGTTTGACATCTGAAAACGACTCGCGCTCCAGCGTCGACCAGAGGACCACCATCTCCAGCTTCTCCGATTCCTGAGCCGCCTCTACAACCTCAAACGTCTGTATCTATCTATGTATATATGTATCTATATATGTATCTATGTATCTATCTTGTATCTATCAATTCCTCTTACTTGACTTCTCCCCCACTTTTCTCTCTCTATACATACCCAAAGGCGAAACCTTTGTTCCTGACGTTGAACTTTTCAATTAGCGATTTCTCTTAGCTCAGGATTTCCCGATTAGGGTTTTTTTTTTTCCTTCTCCCGAATTGTTCAAATCCATGGATTTAGAGATTGGAATTGCTCGAATTCATCGGTTTGTTTTTACGGAATTTGGTTTTGGTTTTTCCCTTTGTTGGAAACTTTTATATGGATTATTATCTTGTTAAAAATCATTTCCTTCTTCCTCTTTTGATTCAAGAACAAAAAATTTGAGATTTTTATTCGTATTAGCTGTGGTCGTAAAGAATTTCTCGGTAAAAAAAAAAAAAACTTAAGACTTATTTTTATTTATTTATTTTTTTTTTTTGACAGAGTGTTGGATTGATTGCGATTTTGATGGACACCAATTGGAGACCAATTCAAGGTGGAGAACCCGCCATGGACTCCATTGATTGGAGGGCTCAATTACAACCAGATTCAAGACAACGAATCGTCAATAAGATGTATGTTTCTTCTGAAAAAATAATAATAATTTAAAATCCTAGTAGAACGTATTGAGATTCTGTCGGATGAGGTGAAACTTATACTATTGTCGTGGGAGAATCAGATGTAAAGCCTTTCTGGAGGAGGGCTTCTTGTTCACCTACTGCCCTTTGAATTGTTTGCTTTGTTCTTTAATAATATGTAGATTACCTCGTTTTGCTAATGCTGAGAAGTTGTTTTAAGCATGGAATTCTGACATTAATTTGGGAGCATCACAAAGAAACTAGTTACTCAATTAGATGATATCATTTTGGAGAATGTTTAAGAGTTAGGATTGATACTATGGAAAGAGCGGTTTTCTCACAAACGTAGAAATATGTATGGTTTGCTTTTTGCATTGTGAAGTCAAGAACTCTCAATTTACCGGTCACTAACGTAATAATGTGTTATGTGTGAAGAATGGATACATTGAAGAAAAAAATCCCTTCCTCTGGTCAAGAGGGATTGCATGAACTCAAGAATATAGCCGAAAGGTTTGAGGAGAAGATTTACACTGTTGCCACAAGCCAGGTATTTCCATATTTCTGAGTCTTTCTTCCCCTGGTCCCCGTCCTCACTTTCCCAGATGATATTTATACGAATACTTGTATTCCTGGGAACTCATTTAATGCCGTTTGTATTCTAGCATCTTTAAGGAAAGATTTGGGTTTATAACATGGTTTGTTTTGTTTCCTCATTGGTTATGCGGCTGGTCCAGTCGGACTATTTACGGAAAATTTCACTGAAGATGCTGTCAATGGAGACTAAGTCTCAGATCCCAATGCCCAATAGTTTCCCATCCAACCCTGTGGGCCCTAATAACAGACCACTCCCAGATCCAGGTAAATCATTGGAGACCAATTTTCTATATTTGATTTTGATACAAAGATTGCTAATTTTAACAGTAATAACTGTCCTACTTTCATATCTTAAAAAAAAAAAAAAAAAAATCCTACTTTCATTTTTTCGACATGAAGAATGGTTAAGATGACTTTCCCATAAACAACTTAACAGATCATGTATCATTCTTGTGACATTGGGGATTGAAACTATAAAATTGTATGTCCGCATTTCAGGAGAATGGGAAGAACATAAGTGCTCGTGTTGGATGTTGCTTGTATATGTGCTTCACTATTCTAAATTATCCTATAAATTTGGTTCCTCTGACATGGATTCTGCTTTGTGTTTTCGGACAGGATCACTTGGTATGCAGTCCCAAGCACACAATCAAGGTCTATCTCTTGCGATGCCATTGCAGCCTAATCAGTCACAAACGCGTCCACAGCTATTATCACAAAATATTCCGAATTCTGCTGAAGTTCAGAGTTCTTCCACCTTATCATCTGCACTGCCTCCTTCCTCCAGCTTAAGTCAGCCTTCTATCCCAAATGTTGTTGGCCAAAGTCCAAACATTCAAAATATGCCTGGCAATTCACAGAACACTGTAGGAAATTCCATGGGCCAAGGCGTTCCTGCTAATATGTATGCAAGTTCTCAGAGGCAAATGCAAGGAAGGCAACAAGTTGTTCCCCAACAACAGCAGCAGGCACAGAACACGCAGCAGTATAATATGTACCAGCAGCAGTTACAGCAGCAGCAGCTTTTGAAGCCGAAGTTCCAGCAGGGAAATATCCCCCAATCAATGATGCAACCTCTCCTGCAACAGCAGCAGCAGCAGCAGCAGCAGCAGCAGCAGCAGCAGCAGCCAAATTTGTTACAACCAACTCAACTGCAATCATCTCAGCAGGCTGTTATTCAAACTTCAGCAGCAATGCAATCTAACATGATGCAACCATCTCTCTCCAGTCTTCAGCAGAATCAGCCATCATCTGTTCCACAGTCAACAAAATCCATGCTTCAACAACATCAGCATCAGCATCAACAGTCAGTCCTTAGGCAGCAGCAACAGCCTCAACAGACTGCTGTTGCTCATCAACAGCAAACACAAATGCCGCAGCAGCAAATATTGCCCTCCCAGCAGCAGCAGCCGCAGCAACAGCCGCAGCTTATTGGTCAACAGCCAAACCCTACAAACGTGCAACAGAATCACTTAATTGGACAACAAAACAACGTTGGGGCCATGCAGCAGCAGCAACAGAGGTTGATTGGCCAACAGAACAATCTCTCGAACCTGCAACAGCAGCAACAACAACAACAGTTAATTGCTCAGCAGCAGAACCTATCAAATTTGCATCAGCAACAGCTAGGCCCTCAGAGTAGCATTACTGGGTTACAGCAGCAGCAGCAGCAGCAGCAGCATCTGCTTGGGTCTCAGACTGGTAACTCGAGCATGCAACCGAATCAGCACCCTGTGCACATGCTACAATCCAAACCTCCACTGCAGCAACAAGCACAACAGACTGCACCTAGTTTGCTACAAACTCAGGCACAACAGTCACAACCCCAGCCACCGCAGCAGCCAATGTTATCACAGATCCAATCACAGCCAACACAGATACAGCCACCATTAGGTTTGCAACAACAACCAAATTCACTCCAAAGAGACATGCCACAGAGGCTTCAAGCATCAGGTCAAACCTCGGGATCCTTGCTTCAAACGCAGAATGTAATTGATCAACAAAAGCAGCAATTGTATCAATCACAAAGAGCCCCACCGGAGACATCCTCAAGTATGTTATTGCCGTTTTCATATTTGTTGTTTCGTTTCATGCTCAATATTTTTCATTTAGGAATGAAAAAATAAAATTGACATTTTAATATTTTATTAGGGAGACATTTTTTGAAATGAATGGTAGGGTAGTTGAGATTTTTAATTTTTACCCTCACAAAAGTTGTTGTTGTTTTTTAATTTTTATTTTTATTATTGTATAATTATTTTTAACAGGTGTGGGGCATATGGCTTAATAAAGAGAAATAAACACTCTTAGGTTTCGAACCTGGAAAGCTAAGCTAGGCCCAGCAGGGTCATTACCCTCACAAGAGTTCTCATCTGATTATGTGCACAATTTTTTATTTTTCCTTTTGTAGCATCTCTAGATTCAACAGCTCAGATCGGACATGTAAATGGGGGTGATATGCAAGAGGAGGTCTACCAGAAGGTAATATGTCACGAATTGTATCTTGTATCGGTGAGAGAATGAGAGACATGCAGTGACAGACTATGAAGACGTAAATTTATATCAGTCCATGAGATAAAGATTTTATTAAACGAAAAATAAACTGATGCAGATCAATACTGGAGTATTATTTTAGTTCTAATTTGGTTAGAAAATTATATATTAGGAAAATAATTAATACTAGAGTATTATTTTAGTTTTAGTTTAATTAGGAATATCTTTCTGATTTTCTACTTATCTTATTTTATTTTGATTTAGTTTCCTATTTTTTTATCGTACTAGGATAGTTCTTCTGCTTTCCTTATTTAATTCTGATTTAGTTTCCTTATTTCTTATTTATCTATGGCACTTTGAATTTTCAATTGGCGGACGATGGTTATTGAATATTGATATGAGCAGCCTCCTTTCTCTCTTGAATTCTTGTCTCTCACTCTCTCTAGAATTTCTCTCCTAGCGGCTTTTCTTATCCATCTTTATCCTATTCCTTCTATCTCTTCTTCTTGGTTCTACATCATAAACTTGTATTGTTTTATTCCCTCTAAGCATTTAGCTAGTATTACTTTGTCTAAATAAATAATTGGAACGTGAAGAAATTAAAGGTCAACCAACTCTTTTTCAAACTCTGTCTTCAGATCAAAGCAATGAAGGAAAAATACTTACCTGAGCTCAATGAGATGTACCAAAAGATTAATGCCAAATTACAGCAGGTTTGTTACCCTTTTACTTTCCAATTTCTTTGTTAACAACTGATATCCTTCAATGATTGGGGACTTTATCACTAGTTAATGGTATTCTCTTTTGCTTTATTGTGTCTGTTCTTTCTGTTTGCCAGCATGAGTCTCTTCCTCAACCGCCAAAGGCAGCGCAGTATGAGAAAATAAGTATATTTAAGAGCATGTTGGAGCGTGCTATTACATTTTTACAGGTTCCAAAATCTAGCATTTTGCCTGGTTATAAGGAGAAATTGACTTACTATGAGAAGCAGATTGTAAATTTTATTAACACAAATAGACCCAGGAGGCCACAGGTTCCCCCGTCTCATATGCACACCATGCAGCAGTCACAATCTCAAATCACCCAAATACAATCTCATGAAAACCAAATGAACCCTCAGTTGCAATCAATGAATGCACAAGGTTCCGTGGGAACAATGCAGCAGAACAATATTACAAACTTGCAGCAAAATTCTTTGTCTCCTTTATCTGGAGTTTCGACACTGCAGCAAAATATGATGAATTCAATGCAGCAGCCCAGTTCGAACATTGATTCAGGACAAGGAAATGCACTGAACACGTTGCAGCAAGTTTCTGTGGGCTCTATGCAACAAAATCCCGTGAGTGCTCCGCAACAGGCAAGCATTAACGCTTTGTCCTCCCAAAATGGGATGAACGTGCTGCAGTCAAACATCAACACCCTTCAACCAAATTCTGGTATGCTTCAAAACCAGCATATGAAGCAGGAACAACAAATGTTGCAATCCCAACAGCTCAAACAACAGTTTCATCATCAACAAATGCAACATCAACTAATGCAAAAGCAGCAGCTGCAGCGGCAGCAGCAACAGCAGCAGCAGCAGCAGCAACAGCAGCAGCAGCAGCAAGCAAAGCCGCAGCTTCCTGCACAGATGCAAACTCACCAAAACCAAATGTCCCAGCTTCATCAAATGAACGATGTAAATGACTTGAAGATTAGGCAAAATATGGGTGTTAAGCCGGGGGTCTTTCAGCAGCATCTCCCAGCTGGCCAGCGTTCTTATCCCCATCAACAACTGAAAACAGGATCTCCATTTTCTGTTCCGTCAAATCATCTTCAGGCCTCTTCACCTCAAGTTTTGCAACATTCTTCTCCACAAGTTGACCAGCAGAACCTGCCGCCAGCTCTCACTAAAACTGGAACTCCTTTACAATCTGCTAGCTCACCTTTTGTTGTTCCATCTCCTTCAACTCCGTTGGCTCCGTCCCCCATGCCTGGAGATTCTGAGAAACCTATGCCAGGAGTTTCCTCACTTTCAAATGCTGGAAATGTTGGACAACAAGCAGCCAGTGTTGTTGTTGCTCCAGCTCCATCTCTTGCCATCGGCACTCCTGGAATATCAGCGTCCCCTTTGCTTGCCGAGTTTAGTGGTCCTGATGGTACTCATGGTAACAATTTGGCATCTGTTTCTGGCAAGTCAAGTGTTACAGAGCAGCCTCTTGATCGCCTAATCAAAGTGGTCAGTAATGATAATGTTTCCCATTCTTATCTTTTGTAGTTCTTAATGCTTTGTTTTTCACATGGTAGCAATCACAAAGGTTGTGTTAACTTTCTGTGTTGCAATTCCAATGGTCCTTCTCAGGTTTTTCGTGAAATCATCTTCAGCAATGTATTATCTTATTATTTTTCAGGTAAAGTCTATGTCACCTGCGGCATTGAGTGCCTCTGTCAGCGATATTGGCTCAGTGGTCAGCATGATTGATAGGATTGCAGGATCAGCTCCGGGCAATGGTTCTAGAGCTGCAGTTGGTGAGGACCTAGTTGCTATGACGAAGTGTCGTCTACAAGTTAGAAATTTCATTACGCAAGATGGAACAATTGGGACTAGGAAAATGAAGCGCTACACTAGTGCCATGCCCTTAAATGTTGTATCATCAGCCAACAGCATTAATGATAGTTTCAAACAGTTCAGTGGTTCGGAAACATCTGAACTGGAGTCAACTGCAACATCTGGTATCAAGAGGCCCAAGATTGAGGTATTTCTCTTTCCGTGAAATATGAATTTATGGAAGCACAAACTATTTAAAAATATTTTTAAAAAGCCATTTTTGTGGTACGCATTAAAGTTGGATTAGGTTTAGTCATTTAACATCAAGGAAAATGAAGTTGGTGAGACTCTAATTAAATACTTGTGCTCAAAAAAAAAAAAAGGAAAGAAAATTCTCGTAACCGATGAAACATAAAAAACCTTGTTTGCCTATGATATTGGTTTCAAGTAATTTTACCCTTGGTGCATCCCCATCAGAGGCCCGCCCAGTTTCTTCTTACGAAGAAATTATGGTGCTCCTTTTGCAGGCTAATCATGCTCTTTTAGAAGAAATAAGGGAAATAAATCAGCGTCTTATTGACACAATAGTTGATACAAGTGACGAAGATGTTGATCCAAGTTCCGCTGCTGCAGCTGTTGAAGGGGGTGAAGGAACCATTGTTAAGTGCTCTTTCAGTGCTGTAGCACTCAGCCCGAACTTGAAATCACAGTATGCTTCAGCACGAATGGTGGGTTCTCAAAGATAATGTCGGGCTTTATTACGAATATGCTGTATCCTATGTATTGAACATGCTGTTAATATTTTTGCAGTCACCAATTCAGCCATTAAGGTTGCTTGTTCCCGCAAATTATCCCAACTGCTCCCCAGTCCTGTTAGACAAATTTCCAGTGGACATCAGGTGAGGAAAAATCATCCCAACTGTTCGCAAATGCATGTTGAGAAATTTATCTTTTTGCTTCTTTCATGTACGTGTTGGTATTCTCCTTGAGAGATCTCTCTACTTCTACTACTGAACGTCATTGTTATGTTCAACTTTGTAGCAAGGAATACGAAGATCTTTCAGTGAAAGCAAAGTCGAAGTTTAGCATATCTCTGAGAGGCCTTTCGCAACCCATGTCTCTTGGGGCAATAGCAAGGACTTGGGATGTTTGTGCTCGTGCGGTTGTTTCTGAGCACGCACAGCAGAGTGGCGGTGGCAGCTTCAGCTCAAAGTATGGGACTTGGGAGAACTGCATGAGCACTTCTTAATCATCTCTGCCGATCTTGAACAAAGAGTCGAGTTGCAGCTTGCCCTTTCGCTCCCGGGTGTTTGAAGCAGTTTGGGGATGAACCTACAGCTGAGCCGAGCCAAGTTCTGTAGTTTTTGTAGGAAGATATATTCTAGTTGTGTGTGGAGAAAAAGGAATAAGCTTTAGGCCGTTGTTTAAAGTTAATATTTGTATAGTAGGTGTGCAATAGTAAAAAGAGGGGATACATTGTTGCACTTGCACACTGTTAAAACCAGTTATTTACCCGTATGAAAGAAAAAAAAAATATATGGGTGATTTGAAAAAATAATATTTGATTTCACCTCGTTAAGATCACTGTAGAGTTGGGAAGTGTAAATTGAATATCTTCTTATTTTTTGAACGTTGACAAAGTAAGACAAATAAACAACAGAGTAAAACAAATAGACGATAGCTGTGCCGGTTGAACTGGCAAGCCAGCGTCACGTGCCGTCCGTTTGCCCCGATGAGCGCGGGACTTTTGGAACTTCCAAAATCTCATGCAACCGTTTTACACACATCTCGTTACCTCTCATTAAACTGCTCAGAAATGACGACTAAAACGTTTGGTTTGATTAGCCGCGAGAGATAGAGAGTCGTAAAAATATTTTCACATTTTTTTTTTAATAAATAAAAAAGATAACATTAGAACTCTAGACTTTTTTGGGAGCTTCTACAATAAATGACTTTCTTTTTTTTATCTTTTGGAAATGTCTTTTAATCATTAGATTAATATTTTAACAATATGGTTTACAAGTGTCTACCAATATTAGAATGTTTCAATTATAAATTATACAATTAAAAATTATTCCAATAGTCATTCTTAAATAATACGAAATGGGAGATCTTATAGTAGAAATTTCTTCTTCTTAAAAAAATTAAAAAAAAAAAAAAACAAACTTAAGATAGGAACTGAATTTTTCGTCTACTAATAGGTAATGAACTGGTAACTATTAACTACCAATTAAAAGGAAAAAAAAAAAAAAAAAAAAAAACCCCACAACTACGTAAATTGATATTTAGAAAAACTAAATTTGAAACTTGTGTTTATAACACTAATCATTAGAATAACAATTTCATCCATAAAATAAAAGAACAATTCCTACTGTAAATGTTTTCAAAAAGTTTTCTTTTTTTTTTTTTGGTGTTGTGGGGGGGGGGGGGGGGGGGTTGGGAAGTGGGAACGCGGTGGGACGGGACATCGTTAGAAAAGAGAACGTTTTTTTTCTTTTTTAATATTGAAAAGAGGAAACTTAACTTAACACTAAGCTTCATGCTAATTAAAAAATAGAAAACTTTTTTTTTTAAATTGAAAAGAGTAAACTTAACTTAATACCGAGCTTCATTCTAAATTAACCAAAAAAAAAAAAAAAAAAAACCACCACCGAACTATAGTCTGTCCCCAACAAAAACCCATAGAATATATAGTAATAAAAAATATACAAAAAATTTATCTTTTCTGAAATTTTTTGTCTTTTCTGAACAAAAATTTTAAAACTAAACTCCAAAACACTCCATAGTAATAAAAAATATACATAAATCAACACTTCCAAATCCACAGTAAAGATTTCCCCAAAAAAAAAAGGGGGGGAGAAGAAGAAGAATATATTTAAAAAAAAAAAAAAAAAAAAAAAAAAAAACCTATAGTATAGAAGATGCACAGACAACCATTCAAAGAGAAAAAATAATTATTAATAACTCTTCACTGCCACTTAAAATGAACCAAAAAAGAATTAAAGATTGCAAAATAAAAATATATATATATAATTTGCGGTATTGAGATCAGCAAATTTGCATGAGAGTTTCTATATGTGACGTGGCGTACGCTTAGAGAAAAAAAATTATTTTCTAAAAATTCACACCTGATTTCATCAAATTCAAAAAAATAGAAGTAAATAAAATTTAGGGTTTGTTTGTTTCATCATCTCCATTCAACTCAAACCGTACTTTTTTGAGAGTTGTCTTTTTCCCAAAAATTTTTTGTCTTTTTCTCAAAAATTTTTTATCTTTTCTGAAAATTTAAAAAAACTCACTATTACAACTAAAATATTTCAACTCAAACTAACCAACCAAACACACACTAAAAAAAAAAGGTCCTTGTTGAATTATAACTTATTTCGCAACAATTTACAGTTCAAATTCAACTTATTGTGCGTGCAAAGCCATTAGTTTGACAGCTGTTTTTAAAATTAATAATAATTTGTTTTTGCAAAGAAAGTAATTTTCCTTTTCTGGAACTAAAGAATAATAATTTTTCTTTTTTCTTTTTAACTTAAGAGTAGTTTCTTTCTCTACAATTACAAGAAAGAAAATAATTTTCGTTTATTGAAACTAAAGAATAATAATTATCCTTTTTAAATTATGAGTAGTGTCTTTCTCCAATTCGAAGTAGAGAGGTGGTGAATATAATAACTCTATAAAATCGGCAGCCCACAGCTTCTCTCTCTGTCTTCTCTCTCAGGACCCGAAAGCGAAACCCTAATCCACGCCCGGTTTCTCTCAACCACCTTTTAGAATTTCAAATTGCCCTCCATAACTCCACCAAATTACAACTTGCCCTTTTCTCTCAACATCTATAAATACCGTCGTTCGTTCTACTCTCGGTTTCGAAAAATAACCGCCCAAACCAGAAAGCAAATCAAAAAAACGGTTTCTCTCTCTCTAGAACCCGACTCTCTCTCTCTCTCTCTCTCTCTCTCTCTCCTCCCCATGACTGCGACAATGGCTGCGGTTTCGTCGTCGCCGTCCTCGTCCTCGTCTAGGGCAAGATCTGACAATCCGACGCTTAACGGGACTCGCACCTCATCGCCGTTGTTCCCGTCGGGATTCGTGTCGTCGACGGCGAGATTCTCTTCCCGTAATTCGTCCACAGCGCCAGCGGCGCCATTCCTCTCACGCTCCTCCTCTCCCACTCGCATGAGCATGTACAGGCGATCTGCGTCCCCGTCCTCGCGGTCCGTGCTGTTCTCGGCCGGCCGGCCGGTCTCTCCGCGGCGGCATTCTATCTCCGGCGGCGGCGGAAAAGGCCACTGCAACGGCAACGGCTCTGTTTCCGGCAAGAAGAAGAGTTGCATGTGTTCCCCTACGACGCACCCTGGCTCATTCCGGTGTTCTCTGCACAAGAACTCTCCACGCGGCAGTCGCGATCAGACGCCGCCGTCATATCACTCGATTCATAGCAGTAAGTTGAACTTGATGCGATCGGCGATGGCGAACTCGCTGGTAAGGATCGGAGGAGTGGAAGGCGACTTGGTGAAGAGAGCCTTCGGCTCTGATCAGGCCGTCATCGCAGCACCAGCGGCGCCGATCCGGCTTCGAGCCAAGGCCAAGCAGACTCTCCATCATGTCCACAGCCGAAGATTCTTGAATCTTCTTGGTAGGATACTCTACTACTACTAGGGGTTTTTAGTACTAGTTTGAATTTGGACACATAATTAGGCGATTTTAGTCTGGAGTTGGCCCAAAAATCGTGCTGTTTTCTGATGATTCTTTGGATTCTTGAAAACAAACAAATGAGCTCGATTTGTGGGGTCGGTAATATTTTTTGTTACAAGATTTACGAAGCTAGTATTTTTGCCTTCGTATTATCAGATTCATTTTGATTAAATTGTTTCTTTTGCTTTGCACTTCTTGTGAATATATAATATTTCTTTTATGGTTCCTTTTTTTTTTTTTTTTTCTCATTTAACAAGATTTGGAGATTGAGATGTGTGTTTTTGTCACATATTTGAAGCAGATGATTCATTAATTGATTTTTTTTTTTTTTTTGGCTTGTATGAATTTTTGTTGAGATCAACAGAGATTATAGATGGTATATACTGATAAATTCTACCTTCGTTTCTGTTGTGTGTGAAACTTGGACTAGTTCTTTTATGGAATCCACAATACAAAATTGCTTAACCTTATAACTGGTAATTAAAAGGGAACGTAGTAAATTGCCCTTTCAAATATTAATGGTCACGATTAATTTTGTTATTGTGCTTAATAATGAGCAATTATGGGGCTATTAACCAAAAGGCAAAAGGAATAAATTTCAATTAAAATTAGATTCCCTTTAATGAAAATTATTGAAAGTGGAGATTTTCTGTCTCCACCAAGTTCTTTCTACTTGTTAATTTCTGTTTTTATCAGGTTGAGTCATTGAATTTGGAAAAAAAAAATTTATGAGAAAGGTATGTGATTGAAAAAGAAAGTAAAGTAATGAGAATGATACTTATTGATTTCCTTTTTAATATTTGCATGAATTGTATAATAAAACAATATTTATGTTCTTAAACACATAAATTTAAAGTTAGGAATGGAATTGTTATAATATTTTTTCCACATCAAATAATCATTGGTACATGTGAATTTATTCAAAATAAGTAGACAACTTTTGACATTCATACCCTTGGACAAAAAAATCATTATCAAGGGAATGTAACCATTAATTTCTTTTTATTAATTTTCTATAGACGTGGAATCCATTAAACTTTCATTATTTATATTATAAATAAACACATGATTAAAGCAAAAAAAAAAAACTTTTTATTTTCCTTTTTTTTAGTAAGATATATTTCTTTCCTTTTCTTGGAAGTAAACGCGCCTAACTGAATTATGCAACTCTTGCTATGGTACCCAAATTCGGCCCCTTCCCCAAACAACCAAAAGAAAAAGAAGAAAAAGAAAAAAAAAGAAAAAAAATAATAATGTGGAAGGTTTGTAACCATGTTGCGGGAGGGGAGACAAACCCGCGGCTCTCTGAATAATTTTGGATGTTTTTGTACTATTTGAGACATGTTACATGGGACGTGGTTGGTGCAGTGGTTTACTTTGCTGACATACTGACATAGCACGTGAATGAAAAAGTCATAATCAACATTATTTTAACCGTAAGATGGATGATTGAATGATTCTAGCTCGTTAGAACAAGTAATTTAAGAACATAGTTTAACTATAATAAGATAATCCGACTCAAGTTTTCAAAATATTCGATTAGCTAGGTAGCTCATTGTGTTTGACAATAAAACTTTCGTTTGTTGTTGTTTTTGTTACTTGTTTCAAATTATGTCCCCAGATTCTCTGATGAATTTTTCCAGATAAAATATTATTTTTGAAACCAAAAGCTGGATCTACTTAAAATTCAGGCTTAACAAGTGGAAAGGAGGAAAGGACAATTAAGTGGAAGGAGAATTAAATAAATGACTTGTTGGCTCTTTTTTTCTTTTTCTTTCTTTTCTCCACTTGAGTATATAAAGGGATTTAAATTTTACATTTTTTAATATAATTGAGTATCAAATTGTCGTTAAAATATACTTGCAACCACCGCTTTTCTTCTTTTAAAATAATCAAGATGGGTATAATTCTTACTAGAGGCCACAAAACTAAAGATGACGATTGAAGGGGGATTTCCTAAACTTCTCTTACTCGGTTTTACTTTCTTGGGAAATCTAGATAAATGCCTCTCTAACGATGAAGAAGGAAAAAAAAAATGAGGGAGCTTAAAGATTTATGTACTTGCTTTACGCCAAATTCGCTTTAGTCTTGAATGTTTGAAACATTTCTAAATTCACCCCAATAAATATCAATACATGAGTCGTGTATGGTGAGCAGAAAGATTATTGAAGTTGATTGTAAAAACCCTTTCAACCTCATCAAACGTTTTAATATATGTTTAGAGAGAGAACCATACAGAATATACCAAGAACAAAGTATGAACATGAAAAAAAAGATATATTAAAGAAGAGTACATTTCCTAACTATAAAATATTAAGGACACCCATTCTTTTTTGAAAGGGCTAAGAACACTCATTCTAATCCCACAACTTTTAAGTAAAACTTACACGACTTTGAGTTTTCCTTTTTGAGGCATACGTAGGTGTTTAAAAAATTACTACTACAATTTTTGTATTTGCCAATAAAAAAATAATAATAATAATAACAACTTCCCGTCATATCAGCACTCTTCCTATTTTCTTTACTTTCTTCATGGGCTAAAAGATTTTGGGCCCAAGTAGCTTGGTCTGTAGAGCCCAAAACAAGTAGGTGGCGTCATGAAGCCCATATAAATAGTCAAAATTTAGGGTCCCAAAAGTAGAGATGCAGCAGAGAAGAGTTGTCAAAGCTCGCGTTACAAAACGAAACTTGTAAAACATGCCTCAACAAATCAGGATATCGCCCAAAGGCACAAAAATGGTAGAATTTTTCAAGAATCAATTAGCAAAATGAGTCAATCACTTTCTTAAAAGTTATTCAAAAAATTTAATTAACAAAATGACATCAAACAATCAGGAACAACCACGGTTGTTCGTATATTAAAATAGAAAATTATTTTATTAATTTCAACTTTTGAGGTTGTCGTTTTGACAAATAACTAGTTTTTCAATAAGTTTTTGGTGGGACAACCCCACACCCGAACCAAAACCAAATAGAAGTTTTACAATGCTTCAACATGGCTGTCATTGCTTTGGCAACTGAACTTTGATAAGCCCTATCAAGGTTTATATATATACATATATATAAATATGTAATATGCCCTACCACATGTTATTATTCATGAATAATTAATCAAAAACAAGAAACATACTCGAAATGTAGACAATATTAAACACTTCAACTAATAAAATACAGATCACATTTATAAATATCAAAATTTGAAATTTACAACTTATTAATTGTGATGTTAAATAACACGATATAGTAATATACTATAACATTGTTCATATATTATTTATCAGTCATCAATGTTCAATAGAGTTTTCTTGGCTTACTTATGCCAGCCCACAAAATAATGAGAACTATACTAGATATTAGACTAGTAGATCCCCTCTATCAGATAATAGACTAGTAGTTCTCATTCCTCGGGAGCAGAGGCTGCCGTTAGGTAACAATTCAATAGTTATTTGTGCGTGCTTACCCCCCAAAAAATAATAATAATAATTCAATTATTATTTCATTCACAAAAAATTTTTTTTAATGACTTGAGTTATGTGGTCTTGCTTCCTAAAAAGGAAAAAAATTAGAAGTTAGAAACCAAAAAAGAGAAATTTTCCAATCATTAAATCTTAACAAAATTATGTTAAGACAAATTAGATTAGAAAATATATTTAAACATCTAAGAACAATAAATATATACAGAACTAATGGACTGTATGGATAATTCAAACCAATACAATGTTATACCCACCACTATATTTTTCAATGGAGAAATCACATTTAACCAATTAATTATGTGATAATGGTTATTAATATACTTAATTTATGATAAAAGAGAGGAAAATCCACAAAGAGAAAGAGAGAAAGAGATAGGGAGATCTTGAGAGAGATTATAATTTTTTTACCAAAAAAAAAAATCTTGATTTCTTTTAGTTTTTTAAGGGTTGTTTAGTTAATTTAATAGAAAAAATTTATTATTTCAAATATAAAAAAATGGAGGCAAAAATGTTACAAATATCCTAATTTAAGACCAAGTAATTAAGGTAATATGTTAACATTTATTAATCGATTCAATTAAAAACAGATCTTTTACATTTGAAGAATTTATTATTAAAAAAAAAAAAAAAAAAAGGAAAACAACCGCACAAACGTAATAGTTTTGACTAACTAATAATTAAATATAGGAAAAAAAATGAATAAAGATTCGTTTGGATCACATTTGAATACTATATTTTGGATGTTAAAGATTTTTTAAATTTTGAAAATATGCACCGCTTTGAGTGAAAAAATATAAAAACTTCAAATATATTAAAAATTAACAATATATATTTTATTTTGTTTTACTTAAAATTTTAGGTAATTTAAAATAAAAAATTAAATCATTTTAATTTAAAATAATAAAATTATAAACTTATAAAATTTAAGTTATTTAAAAATATTTAAAAAAATAAATAACAAAAATTAAAGTAAAAGAAAAAATATATATTTGAAAAAAAATTTTCCATACCCCACCACAGGCCAAAGTAAATAGGAGATCCACTTAAAAAAAAAAAAAAACAAAAAAAAAAACAAAAAAAAAAATCAGTTTTAGGATACTTACGCATGATTGTCTTGGGAACAGTGTGGGGCCAGTCCATGGCTAGTCAAAATCAGCATCTGTCGTTTCTCAGCTCTCTCCACATTTTTCTTCCACGATATCTAAATGCCACCACAGTCTAGAGCTCGCAGTTAACGTCCGTGAATCTCTCTTTAATCTCCCATTTTTGCAGTTTATGACATACGACAATTCCACACACAAAGACACAAGTTTTATGTCGTAGCTAGCAGTTGTCAACAGCATTTTTTCATCGAACATGTCGGGGCCGGTTCTGAAAGCAGGAAGCAGGCCGCCGTGGGTTGGTCTGGCGGCGGCGGTTTGGGTCGAAATAGCAGCCGGAAACGCCTACACCTTCCCACTCTACTCGTCGCTGCTGAAATCGGTTCTGGGTTTCAACCAACAGCAAGTGACCATTCTTGGAGTCGCAAATGATATCGGAGAGAACGTGGGTTTGCTTCCTGGGATTGCCTGTAATAAGTTTCCTCCTTGGGCTGTGCTCTTGGTTGGCACGGCTTGTTGTTTCCTTGGCTACGGTGTCATCTGGCTTGTTGTTAACCACACTCTTCCCAACTTTCCTTTGTGGCTGGTGAGTTATATATATATGTATGTATGTATATTTGTTGGTTTTTTTCAAGTTTTAAGCTTGCCCATTTGAGGTTAATCGTCAGAAATGGTAGCTTGGTTGCTTTTGTGATGTTGCTTGATGGGTTGAGTTTCTTATCTGCTTAACAAGTTCGATATATGTTTCTCTGAAAGGATTGGCTTTTAAGTAGAAACATTTGGGAGGGAATAGTTGAAATGGGGAAAAAAGTTCCAATTTTTAGAACATGGATCTGGATTTTTATTGCGGTAAGTTTGTGTAAATAAGGTATTGAATTTGAGCCATTTGATTATGCTGATGTATAGTTGGCCTGGTCACTACCCTCCTTGTGTTGTTTGGTGAGTATTTCCTTCTTTTTTTTTTCTTTTTTTTTCAAGTGATTGATTTTCTCAATCTGAGTGTCGCGGATTCAGGAAAGGTATGCTTCACTGTCATTCTAGTTAGTTATCAGCAGCCACTTATAGAAGTGGAGAGAGACTTAAACGAGGAGGTTGTTGATTGTATTTAGTCGTTTTTGGCCGAAGTGCCTTCTTGCTAATGAGTTGGTTTTGGGGGCTAGGGATCCGATAAGGTCACAATGCCATACTTTTCTATGCTGTGTAAGTGTTCTTTGTTATCATTGTTGTTGTTTTTGGGTTCATAGTGAAGTTCCATTTGTAATTTTTGGATCATTCCGTTTGTACCCATTCTCACTTTATCCCCAGATATTTAAAAACCCCCATTTCACTATTCCAAACTTTGGTTAGAATTCCTTAGAAAGAAATAAAACATACGGAAATAGAGAGGCTACACATAGATTTAATAGTAATCCCATCGTAAACAACCCAAATTATCACTATCAAACAAAAATAAAACTCGAAACAAACAAAAATGAAGGATTTGCACCGCAAGTTGGCACCATCCGTGGAGCTTTGGAATCGGTTTTCATTGGAGTTGAAATTCTTCTATTCCAAAAAAATAAAATCTCAAACGTCTCATCAAAATTCTTCTTTTTGTATGGTTTGCTTTTAACTGAAATTCTAACAGAGGGGGATAAGTGAGATTAGTTAAAAGTTCAGAGTAGTGAAATGAGATTTTTTTAAGATCGGGTGACAAAGTGGGAGTGTGTAAACTTCGGGGGTACAAATACGAATGATCTGTAAATTTTTGAAGCATATCTGTAATTGTGTTTCACGTTCTTGGCTTCAGGGCGTTTGTCTTGGTCAATATGTTTTATGTTCGCATTTGGACTCACAACTTCTATATTAAATTGTTCTGGCAGTTGTTCATCACTCTTTGCATAGCTACAAATAGCAACGCTTGGTTTGGAACATCTGTGCTTGTGACCAACATGAGGAACTTCCCTCTCAATAGGGGCACCGTTGCTGGAATTCTCAAAGGCTATGTTGGGATCAGTGCTTCAGTGTACACGGTCATATATTGTGTAGTACTTAAAAAGTCCCCTTCCAATCTTTTATTGTTCCTTGCTCTTGGGATACCAGTTTTGTCTTTGGCCATGATGTATTTTGTCCGCGCATGTACACCAGCTTCTGAAGAAGACCCTTCGGCGCATATCCATTTTGTCTTCACTCAAGCTTTTAGTGTATTACTAGCAATCTATCTTCTCACAGTCACGATATTATATGACACCATATCCTTGAGTGATGCTGCGTCCTATACTTTAGTTGCAATAATGGTCGTCTTTCTTCTGTCTCCCTTAGCAATTCCCATCAAGATGACACTTTTTCCTGCAAAACCTAAGAACCTTGCCTTGGAAGACAATGCCGCTGAAATAGATCCGTTGTTGAGACCTTCTTCATCGGCTACAAATCTTGGAAGTTTTTATGAGAGTGATTATGCTTCGGATGTGGATATGCTTCTTGCTATTGGTGAAGGGGCGATAAAGCAGAAAAGGAGGCCTAGGAGGGGCGAAGATTTTGCATTCCGTCAAGCGCTTATAAAGGCTGATTTCTGGCTTCTTTGGATTGTATACTTTCTTGGGGTTGGTTCGGGGGTAACCGTCCTCAATAATTTGAGCCAAATTGGAGTCGCATTAGGATTTGATGATACCACAATACTGTTGGCTCTGTTCAGCTTTTGCAATTTTGCTGGTCGTCTTGGTTCCGGTGCTATTTCTGAGTATTTTGTCAGGTCATTACTTGTTAACTTCAATCTCAAAATCACATGCCATAGAATTGTTTTTTAGTTGCTGTAAACACCATAGCTGATTTAAGGACATATATAATTATATATATTTGGATAATAGATAGCTGATTTATAGTTTAACCTTGAACAATAAGATTTATGTGTCTTCTTATTTTATGTGCTTAGCTCTCTTGCCTCTTTTTCAAAACAACTTTTCCTCTTTCGTAACTCTTGTCTTGCTGGTGAGGGCAATTTGTTGTTGTAGATCATGAAACTAAAGTCAATATGACCCGGTTTCTTTCAGGTCAAGGACAGTTCCTCGGTCTGTCTGGATGACTTGTGCGCATGTGCTTATGATCGCGGCATTCCTTTTGTATGCATCGGCCCTCAATGGCACGCTCTTTGTTGCAACTGCTCTGCTTGGGGTTTGCTATGGGGTTCATTACTCTATGATGGTCCCAACTGTCTCTGAGCTTTTCGGATTGAAACATTTCGGTGTAATTTACAACTTCATGCTGCTAGGCAATCCCATCGGTGCAGTTCTTTTCTCAGCTCTTCTTGCTGGTTACGTATATGATGCCGAAGCCACCAAGCAAGGAGGAGGTTCCACCTGCCTGGGTCCGGATTGCTTCAGGCTCACATTCCAGGTTCTAGCTGCAGTCTGCGGACTAGGTGCCATCTTGGGCATAGTTCTAACAATCAGAATAAGGCCCGTTTACAAAATGCTTTATGCCGGGGGTTCTTTCCGTCTGCCTCAAAGTTCAGCCCACTGATCATCGGAGTTAGATACATCTTTGCCTTAGAAAAAGCAACTCAATCTGGTTTTCGATAGACAGTTGTTCAAATGAAGTTGTTTAAGCACAATGGGAGCATCCTAGGCATGATTTGGTATATGTTCGTTATGTTAGGCAATTTTGCTAAGTGGTACTTAGAATGCCCCACAAAGAAGCATGTATCGTTTGTAGGTTTTATGCTTGTTTCTAGCAATAAGTTTTGAGGTAGATGTTGTGGGGATATAATGCATATATACATATATATATATATATATATATGTATATGTGATTAAAATTCCATATTCAAATAAATGCATTATTGCCCTTTTGAGGGCTGTTTACAATAATGAATGCAAATATTCACGTTGCTGTAATGCTTTGTTCAGACAGACATGATTAAGCTGCTATAATGCTATTGTCGTTGTTTCTCTTTTCAATGGCTCTGTTAAAAAATGACCCTGCAGCATGGAATTTACGACCTCTTTGTATTAGTTGTGATACTCAGTTCTGAACATTCTCTAATATTAAATTATTTCCCATTCTTACTCATAAAAATCTCTACTTTGCTTCATAAAAATATTCTAAACTTGGTCATATAATCTCAATATACATTTGCCTCCATTTGGTTCGACGGTTAATGAAAAAATTTTTAAGTTGAAGTTTATTGATTTTTTAAAATCTAGATATAATTTATGTTACATTTAAAAAAAAAGACAAAAACTGAAATGAAAATTTTTAGTTAAAAAGATTACGTACCAAACGCATCCAAAGTCGGTTTTTGTTGCTATTAGTGCTTAAAAGTAAAAGTTATGAATCCATGAAGCTTCCAATGAAGCTTCCAAGAAGATGACTTTGCCTAAAGCCAAGAATATCAACAGTTCTAAAAATAATAACTTCTTCTTCTTTTTTTTTTTTTGGTGGGGGGGGGGGGTGTTGGTGTGGGACTGGGATGATGTGTTAGGGGTTACTTCGCCTTTAATTAAAGTTGGCAAATGTTATTCTCTTTCTTCAGTCCCATCAAAAAATAAATAAGGTCCCGTTTGGTACACCCACTCATCTCATCTCATCTCAAAATTTTTTTTGTCCTTTTCTCAAAAAATTTTTGTCTTTTTCCTAAAAAGTTTTTTGTCTTTTCTGAAAATTCAAAAAAATTTACTATTCCAACTTAAAAATCTCAACTCAAACTATTCCACCAAACTCCCCCTAAATAATAAAAGCAAAAGCATTAAACCCAAATACAAGTCTGCAAGAGAGTGGAATTCCAACCATTGAATTTCATTATACTATTACCTTCCCTTTTTCTTTTACATGCTCCAACGCAATCATTCTTTTCACAAAGTTAGAGTGATTTCAGTTCACTCAAAGATCAAGACTAGATACTCATATCAGAAGTATAAAAGATTTAAAGAAGAAAAAATATTTAAAAAAAAAAAAAAAAAAAGTAAAAGTAACCTTATAATCTCCTACATGAAACAGACTCTTGCCTCTAAAGTTTGCTGTCCAGACCCACCACTACTGAATAAAAAATTTAAAAAAAAAAAAAAAAAAAAAAGGAGGAGGAGCAAAAGCAAAGCAAAGTGTTTGTAATAATAATTATGGAAAACACAATTAAACCAACCCAAAAAACCTCTCTGGTGGATGAACACAAAAAAAACCCATCTCTCACCATTTTAACTTAATTAAAATTAAAAAAAAAAAAAAAAGGACAAGTTTTTTCTTTTGTTCTCTTTTCTTTCTTTCTTTTTTTTTGGTTTTTGGTTGAAATTTCATGTAGGTTTCAAATCCTGGAACATAGTATCCCACCTGATCTCTTCAACACCAGTTGACCAGTACCCATCATCCTGATCATGATCGTCATCATCCAAGATCCTGTCCTGCTTTCTCTGATCATAAACCACGGGGCTTGACGAGAAGCTCTCGATCCTGGGCACTCCGGCGGAGACCACCACCGGACTCCCATTGGTGAGCTGCAACAGCCTGCCCTGTTGCTGCGCCACCACCAACTTCTTGTTCCTCTTCTTCAGCATGGTTCCTCTGACCCTAGCCCCGTAGCCAGTCGCACTACCAGTTGTAGTCCTCTGGACGACCACGAGCGCGGTCGAGTCCTGGCGGCTGACCAGGGTCCGAATGTAGTTGGCCAGGCACCGTTTGGTCCTCTTGATGGCGACGAGAAGCCTCTTCATGGGTCGTGGGGTGTGGCCTCCTTTCTCTTTTCTGGCCAGCTTCAGGATCTCTAGCCTGTGCTTGGCTATGGAGATCCCCATGCTCTGCAGAAACTCGTGGTTGAAGTAGACTATGTCTTCCTCTTCCAGCTCATTGTGGGCGAAGGCGAGGCCGTATTCGTAGACTAGCGACGGCTCTAGCCCGGTTTTCGACAGCCATGAGAACCAGTCCATGGCAAAGAACAGATGTAGGAGGGTTTAGCTCTTCTTCTTCTTCTTTTAGTGGGTTTGCTTTTGTTATAATTTGAGAGGGAATGGACAGAGAGAGATTTATATATAAAGTGGAGGGGTTTGAGAAGATGGTAGAAAAAGGAAGGCGTTTAAGTTCGTCGTATAAAAGAATTCTACCATGGAGTATGAAAAATACGGTCAAATCCTACTGATGGTACACAATTATAAGAAATATCAAGTTAAATATATATATATATATGCGTGGATGCGTGTGACAATAGTACAGAATTTGGTATAGATCTAACAATAACGATATGTAGATCGGATATTTTATAAAATTCTCCTTGTAAAATTGGTGGGTGATTTGGGAATTTTTTTTAATATTTAGTTTTGTGAATATGTTGTTAGTTGAAACTTGAGAGTGACTAAAGGGAAAAGGACAATTAATAGGGGGGTGGGGGGGGTATGCATGCATGCACATGTTCCCTCCAAAAATGGGCGTTGAGGGTTGAGGAGAGTAATTGCCCTTTTATTGGGTTTTAATTTTTTTTTTTTTGCAATTTTATATTTTAATTTTTATTGGAGAAGTGAGAGAAAAGGATTCCAAATTGTGGAATGTGCATCAATATCGGTGGCCTTCAATCACGGCAATTTGGTAAAGGTATATGGCTTGTGGGGACTTCTATACGCCCCCCTAGTGTGTGCCTCTTTGTTTGCGTGTCTTGAGTGGGAAGAAAGTGGAGAACAAAATGGGAACTTAAATTCTCATATTTGGAGTAACTTTTAAAAAGACTTCAACGTGAGGGTTGGTCTAACTTCTATCTATTGGAGTACAACTTTTTCTAGTCATTCCCACCTAATAGTGTGAATCATGCATAATTGATGTTAACTAATTCTCCCTCCCAAATTATTAATAATAATAATACAAATATTTTAACTAAGAGGTCGTTTGGAACATGGGTTTGAAATGAAATTTTTTGTTCTCTAAAAATTAGTTATAATTTTTGTTGATTTTTCAGAAAAAGATAAAAATTAATATGAAAAACTTATGGTTGAACCTAGAATCTAAATGCATGCTGATTTTGTTTACTTGTTGGCTTTAAACTACATATACCTACCAGCTGCCTTGGGAAGTTCAATATTCTTCTCAATTTTATCTTTTCTTATTTTCTTTTTTACACCAAACCATGGTCCATATGTGTCTTAGCTTGATCTCATCAATATCTCATCATTCTCTTGGTTTGTGTGAAAATGTCTTATCATTTAAACTCCCAAATTCGGAGACCTTTCTCTGAACTCACAAATTTTCAACTTGTGGTGAGGATCTTATGCCCAGGTCATTAATTCAATTCCAGGGTAAACAAAACAAAATCTTTTCTTTCATTCTTTCATTCCTTTTTTTTTTTTTTTTTTTTCCAAAGTGGCAAAATAGTCGTTAATCCATTACTTACTCTTATACGATATTTATGTAGAACAGCTCCATATATATGTGTGTGTAGATGTATGTATGTAGATGTATATGTTTTGACTGCCTGATTTCCATTGCATGAGGTTTTGGTCGTCCGTCTTCATCATTCACTAATCTTAGCATATAAATATAGTACACTGTAAACATGTATATAGGACTTAAGATGATCACAAAGTATCATGTTCATATACTAATTTATTAAGTAGGTGTTAATAAGTCCCTTCAAATGATTTGATATGGGAATCTAAGGTTGCCTTTACCAAAAATTAAATAAAAAAAGACAATGATAATTTAAAAAAAATAATTTCCGAGACTCAAAAAATTGTCTTTAAAGAACAGATAAATAAGATATTCATTATGCCATGTCTTCCTTCTCTCCCAAAGAAAAAGATAATTAAAAGGAGAGAAAAGCTGGCAGTCATACTTGACTATAATTCTTTCATTATAAAGTCTAAGAGTCATTTGCTGGTTTTAAGTCTTTAATTTATCCCTTGACTTTAAAAATAAATAAATAAATAAATAAATATATTCTAAATGATCTTCAAAGTAAAACCTAAAAAAGTTGTAGTGGTGTCCATAAAGACACAGAAATAATGATCATATATGATAGTGTTGTAGCTGTGGTCGGCTGCCTAATTTGTAATAAATTTTGGTTTATTTAATTAAGTAACTAATTCCAACGACTACTAGCGCTGCCCAAGAGCAGAGAGAGCGAGAGAGAGAGAGAGAGATAAAAGTAGCTCCGTAGTACTCTTCTTGTTGTGGCTCCATAAAAAAATAAAAAATAAAAACATCCTTTTTTTTTTTTATCTCATGAAAACTTGTCACAAAAATGCCCATAACTTCCAACACCAAAAGCTATTACCTTCAAAAAGCAAGTATTTTGACGAGATTTGTTTTTGTCCCCATAAAATATTGTGCATGCATATTCACATGCCCTTGATCCATTACATTTTGGAATGTATCTATATATGTGTGTGGTGTATTCACGGGCCAAAACTGAGGGGGTAGTACTATTTCCACGTGAATACGAAACACTATATATATATATATATATATATATATTTTAAACTGTGAATAACCAATATTCTGCCTAGGCCAAAAACAAGTGTCTAGCTTCATGGTAGGACTTATTTCAATTTGGAATTTTCGAAACAAACAAAATATAATCAGAAGGTTTATATGATTCCTACAAAACAAGTTCGAGATCCCAGAGAAAGAGATATAAATGTGTTAATTCCTGATCGACAGCGCACGTTCCTGGATAAGACTCGTCACCCAATGATTTCCAACCAGCAGGGTCCAACACATGCACCCACGTCTATATATATATATATATATATATATGCAATGAATATATGATTGAGAGGTAGAGAGGATGTTAAACTAGTTAAATCACGGATTAATCTATTTCTTAGAAAGGTCCTTGAACTTTACCGCAAATCTCCTTCTGATTCATGACATTTAAAATGTTTCAAATATATCTTGACAAGACAAAAGATAATCCTTTTATTACATATAAATTAAACGAAATTGATCACATATCACCACGTATCATTTAAGTAAGATTAAATTATACGTTTCAATAATTCTCAGGACATGATTATTTGACTAACAACAGAAACGGTGTGGTGTTCATACTCTGTTGTTTGTCTAATTTTTTTTCTTTCAATGTGATAAATTGTAATGGATTAATTTTACCACACCAAAATAGTCAGATCAATTCTAACACGTTTTAAATTTTAAAGAACAAAATGGAATGATATAAAGTTCGGGGACATTTTTGAGATTTATCCAAAGATCACATATGTGTTTATTCACTTTCCTTAATCTTAAAACAGCCTGCATGTGCATAAAAGTTAAGAGTTATGATTTGAACACGATTTATCAAGATTTAGTGATATTATTATTGGTTAATTTCCACTCTTATATATACATATATATAATTGCAAACAGATGCACGGAAGTAAATTTGGATAGAATTTGCTGCTATTCATTGAGCAAGCACCAAGTTACAAACACATAGATATAGCTACATATTTATGGTGTCTTAATACATGCAACTAGCTTATAACTTGCACCACTTGTTAATTTCATGATGAAAAAGGCCACAATCATTGTACGATATATAACTTTATGTGCGTGCATAATATACATATTATATATATATATATATATATATATTTGTATATTATGATCTTCCCTTTTCAACCATTAAGAGGCAAAAGATTATAAAGAAATACCAACTCATGCCATATTTTGCCGACTCTTTAGGTAACGCGATAATGATGTGCCTGATAAAGAGTGAACAAAGATGAATATATTGTTCCAACTTATAACAATAAGCCCCTAAACAAAAACCTAAAAGCAGGGAAGATCTAACAAAAGATTACAGACGCACACACACACACGCATATATATATATATATACATATATATATATATGTCCCCCTGTATTATATTTGAGTACTGGAATGAATTATCGATGCTGAACTTGCCCATATCCCTATCCATCACGACACGTCATTTTCCGTGCTTTGGTTTTCTTATGCCATAGCTGCAGCCACTTCACTTCTGTTATTGACGTCATCCAACCCCTTCTTTTTTCTTTTTTTTTTTAATCAGAGAAATTTTAAAGTCCATCAATAGAATTAAAAAAAAAATGATTCAATTATATTCAAAAAATAGGTTCAGTTTCACTCTAATTATTAAAAATCTAATTTTGCATACTGAGTAAGAGTTTTGATTGTGGTTTATTGAATATCATTGAATATCAAACCTAGGTATATCGTAAAAAGAAAAAGATAAAAAGACATTCTTTACCATCGATATGTTTCCACATAATAGTAATTTAACAGTGATATGTGGTGTCAAGTTAACTATCTATTTGGGTTTGGAAATTCGAATCAATCTATCTGAATATTTAATTTAATAAAAAAATTTCATGGAAGATTTAATCTAATGAGTAAAAAGGGCAGAAAACCTTTTCTTATATTTTGGGCAAAACAAAATGATCAGTTAATAACTGACGCTAACATATGTTTGGCAGTACTAGATGATTACTATCATTGTTATATATGGGTCATTATAGATAATTGAGTTTAAGAGTTCACTTTTGTGGCAAGGGCATCACTTTTCTCACACCTAATTCGTTTTTGTTTAAACTGAAATCACCAGTCCAGAATTAACTAACCCAAGTTCATGAGTGAGTGCATGCAATAATTCTTCCCCTTTTTAAATTGAGAGAGAGAGAGAAAGAGATAAATAATACATTTAGGAAAGCCCAAAAAAGCAAATATTATGTTTATGAAACTGTTAAAGTAAATGATGTGCTTATGAGTAGGTAATCAGAGATGTCAAAATTTACTAGACTTAGTGGGCTGGCACGATGACGGCATAGTAAATAGTGGGCACGGCATAGCACGTTTATTACATGAGCCTAGCCCAGCACGTTTAATTAAATGGGTTGGGCTTGACGCGATTTTTAGACATGAAGCATGCTAAAGGCACGGGCACGAAATGGCATGACAACATTATTCTTTTTCTATGATATTTTTAATAATTTTCATATAAAACTTATGGTGTTTATCATTTTATATGGAAGATTTCATCTCTTTTGAATTTTTGTTTGGTCAGGTTTTTAATATTGTAATTTCTTTTTAATAATATGTTTTGTTTTTGTTTAAAAAACAATTTTTTCTATGATATTCAAAACCTACTTTTCTTATTTATTTAAAAATTTTAATTGTTGGCCACAATTAAGGTACGAGCACGGCACATTTATAAATGGGCCGTGGACTGGACTTGATGCTATAAATTTTTTTATGAGCACGGCATGGCACAGTATGTTTATTAAATGGGTTGGTACAAGCACGACACAAAGCACTAATGAACTCAAAATAAATGGGCCGAGCCAGGTCGTTTGACATCTCTAGTAGGTATATTATTTATTAAAAGTAAATAAATTATTTGCTAATTATTACAGTAAATAAATTATATGCGGGAAAAAAACTGATAACTAGCAAAGAAAAGGGAAACTGCATCTTTTTTTTCTTTTTTTTTTTTTTTTTACTGTCACATCTTTTTGGGCTTGTTTGGGTACAAGTACACTGTTTTAAATTGGGCTGATTGTTGTAAACCCAAAACGATGACGACCCCGAATGGAAATTGCAATTTAATCAGGTTTCTCAGGTTAACTCACTGTCAAGTTTTGAGGTTTTTAAGGGAGAAACAATTTATTTTTTATTTTATTTTTCATTTAAGAGGTAGTTAGAGGAATTCCCTTTAGTGATGTGCATAAAGATTTTGTACCTTTATTTGCACATTGTAACTTTATTTGCATAAAGTTTTCTTAATTTGTGTTTCCACATCGACTATACTACCTTTATTATTTAGGTTGTCATCACCAGCGTCCGGAGTCACCTATCCCCGGTGGCCACTCACTAGATGACCATCGGTCCTCTGTTGGAATCGGTCGCAAAATTCGACGGTTGACGATTGATCGTGACGAGCATCGGAAGGTTATGTCACTTGGATGATCATCAGTTATAGGTTGATGGCTCGATGCCCTATCCGAGTTTTTTGCTGGATTATTTTTTTATAGCATGCCTTTCAAAAATTAGTGGCCACTTTATACGTGATCAATTATCTAGTACAATCAATCGATGACCAATTGGAAACTTGTATATGATATCAAAATCACTTTCAAAAAAATCACATATTTGAAAATAATAATAATAAAGATCCTTGCTAAAGATTTGAAAGGAAAAAAAAAAAAAACCGCAGATTTGAAGGAGGTCTCGATCGCCGTTGCCCTTAGGTCCGCAGCTTCGGCGATGCAAGCTAAATTTGCACCCCCTAACTCATGCACCATTGTCATAAGATCGACACAGGTGACAAACCTCCACGAGGGAGAAAGAAAAGAAATGATAGAGATATTATGAAAATTTGGATAATTTTACCAACTTTTATTTGAACGGAGGGAAATTAAATTTAGAGAGCATTAGAACGAAGTTATAAAATCCAATTAGATAGTTGAACAATACTACGTTTTTCTAATTTTCTAATTACGTAGAGATTGAGATCAATAATTATAATTGCTGAAGAAAATAAGTATAACCCTTTCTTTTTAGATAAAAAACAAGAAAGAACGAATAAGAAGTAAGCATAAAAAAACAGTATCATCTGATTAGAAGGGATTTTTTTTTTTTTTTTTCCTTAAATAAGTATTGGTGACCTTAAAGTCTAAAAGATAAATTACTACGCTATTCTGATACCTCCTTACAGTAATTTTTTTACGAGTCGTCACGTCTACTTTATTTTTTTTTGGTGACTTTAAGGAAAAATGTGTAATTTGATTGGTTGTAATTAAATTATCAGAAATAAGAAATTGCATATATAATTAGGGCTGACCAGAACTTCTCCTCTACGCAAGAAAAGGTTGATTTGGCTGGAAGGTGCTCTTCTATTCCCTGTCATTACCAAGTAGCCTAAAGAATACGACATAGTGACCACTAACAAATACCATCTATTGATTCGACAATTTTTATAAAAATCTTGTTTGGTATATTAGTTTATCTCTAACTAAACTTTACTTTTCTTTGTTAGATTTTTCTCTCTTTTTTTTAAGTTAACAAAAATTATAATTATTTTTTTAAAAGTTAACCAACTCCACCTAACGATCCAAACGAACACTAAAGTTTTTAAGGGTAAAATTGATAAAAATGAAAACTTATTAAAAGCAAAAACCCTCATTAAATCATGAGTGACTCCTTTGTCCACAATTAAAAAGAGAAAAATAAACAACTGAAAAGTCAATTTTATGGTATTTTATTATTGTGTAAAAGTCAAAATTATTTAAATCATAAAACCATGAAAACGACTAGCAAAACCAAGAAATACAATTATAAACTTGCGTTTAGTTCGCTAGTTGGAGATAAAATTTTTTAAGTTGGAGTTGGTTGATTTTTAAAAAACTAGTTAAAATTTTTGTTGATTTTTCAAAGAAAGTAAAAATAAAAACTGAGTTGAAAAAGTACAGTTTAGTTAGAGTTAAGTTAAAATACGAAACCAAGTCAATTTAGCTCGTTGAATATTGAAGCATCTATCTGCAACGTGGAAGTCTCTCAGGCTTCTTATAGACGAGATTAAAAAAAGTTTCCCATCCACAAAATTCCAGCACCCACCAAACCTTTCTTTGCATCGGCAGGTCCACTCCAACAGGATTCTGGCGACAATACTAAAATGGCACTGAAAAAAAAAAAAAAAGAAAAAAGAAAAAAAAAGAAAAGAAACGCTAAATTTTATCAAGTACAAAACGAAAATTCTACGTTGCACTATATAAATAGTCAAATTTTGAATAAATTTTTTGTTTTTATTGAATATCCTTTTCAAAGATCAAGAAATTATACAACATGATTAAGATACTTTATCCTATCATTAAATTTTCAATTATATTGTTAAATACATGTGGCTCCTTTTGGTATGATGGACATACTTATAATTCTCTTGTTAAATATCCAACTATTCAACGAAAAAAATTATTCATTATTAGTAGAACGTGTTTTGTACTTCATCACTCAATTAATACCGAAAACATCTATAAAAAAAATCTTAGATTAAAGAGGGGGAAAAAAAAAGAAACAGAAAAAAAAATTAACACACTATTTTTATGTTTCCAAACTTTATATTTTATTAGGTTAATAAGATATTTTGCTATAATTATGAGATGAGTGTTGCAAGATGAGCCACTAAATGCAGAATGCTCGCCATCCTACATTATAGTTCCAACTAACAATTAATTAAGCGTCCGTTTGGGGTAATATTTGAAGATGATATTTTAGAGGTTAAGTTAGAAATGTGTGTTCAGAGATTAAACTTTTAAAAAAGTTTTATAATATAGAAATTTGTACAAAAATTTGAAATATGTTAAAAAATACAAAATTGATTTTATCTTATTTATCCCGTCGTTATAAGTATTTTGACATAAAAATCATCTCATTCTAATTTGAAATGAGAAAGTTACGGATTTTTAAAGTTTGAATTTTTTGAAAATGAAATAGAGAAAAAGTTTGACGTAGAGTTAGAAATTTAAAATCCAGAAAACAAAATGACATCTGGAGATGCTACCCCAAACCTGTCCTAATTTTAGAAAAGCAATAATTCACATTGTAAGCCCTAATAGACAAACTATCTCAAATTGTCTACATAATATATAACTAAAGTGCAAATTAATCCGATGATTTAGACAATTAAATTATGGCAATTAACACAATATAAAATAATAATAATACGCATAACATACTTGATTATTTAATGTGATCAAAAACTCAATTTGAAAAAAAAAAAAAAAATCATGTACGCTGAACATACTTGTTCAAAGATGGGTTTGTTAAGCTTCAAATTACTTATAACAACAAAAAGAATTATAAGTATCACCAAGTACTCCATTGGAGCACCACTTATCCCGCAAAGTCTCCTCTATATCTGCAAGCCTCCTACTTGTAAAGCTGGCAATTTCGAGCACAGCATGATAACACAATTCGAAAACGACATAAACTAAATAGGTCAGGACTACACGTTTAATATTTAGGTCTTACTTGGGTTGGCACGTATAACATGAAATTAAATAGGCAAGAAATGAGCTAGCCCGCCTAAACCCATTAACACGTTTAATTAAACATGTTAGAAACGGGCCACACGACGCGACCCGTTTATAGCTCGTATGTAGAAATTTTAAATAAAAAGGGAACTTTTTAAGAACTTTTATATATTTTCATATTTTTTTGATGCCTTCTAATTATTTGAATCTTGACTATATTTTGTTACTTGAGTGGGGTATTTGTTAACTATTATGTTTGTGTTTGTGAATCAAATAGACTAAATAAACTTGTGTTTATGTTTACATTTGTGTTTATTATTATGACGATTGAAACTTTAGTATTCTTGTTTAGTAGTGTTTATTTTTTAAAAATAATTTTTTCAATTAATTAGGTCATAAACAGGTCGTTTTCATGCCAAACTCATCACGAACTGTTTAATTATCGTATTCACTTGTCGTGTTAATTGTGTTTTAAGTATTTCGTGTTTATGTTTGAATTCTCAACATATTTATTAATCGTGTCGTGTTCGTATTTACATTAATCGTGTCGGCCAAATACTGTTCGCAAACAAAAATTGCTGGCCCTACCTGCTTGCATGACTCGCCTTTGGTCCAACTAAATTACTTTAAGCCTCCAAGCACGCCTTTCATCCAACTAATTTTCTATGAGCAGTCACGAACTTTCTGTCCCACGAACTTACTCCGATTGAGTGGTCGTAAAACACTTAGGCCTCGTTTGGGATTTTAACTTAAATTATACTTTTTTATCTTAATTTTTATCTTTTTTTTAAAAGATTTTTATCTTTTTTGAAAAGTCAATAAACATTTTTAACTCAAATTCATTTATTAAATCGTCTCTTAGTGGAGAGCTATTTTAAGCCCGGTACGCTTTTTTCTCCTGTCCGGGACTGACATTGGGATATTAGACATGCATATGTTTATATATGTATATATATGTATTTCTTAGAAATAGCAACTTTTGTTTTATTATTATTATTTTTTTCCTGCTGAAGACGTATTTTAATTTGTTAGTGATTTAATGAGTTGCCCTACATCACGATTCGAATCAGTGGACGCGCTTACTTGTTAGCTAGGTAGGAATAATAGGACCCTGTGCGTGCCTAGAGAAATCGTCAATTCACATTCATTTCAATAACTCGCGAACCCTTTCCAATTTATCGTTTTCAATTTACCGTGTCGTATGCGTGTTGCGAGATTAACAACTTGCAAGCCTCTTGATTAGAGGGTCCACCTTTTTCTTTTCTTTTCTTTTGTTTTCTTTTCCTTCCTAATAAGTAATAAGGAGAGGGCCCACCTTGTCTTTTCAACAAAGTCACGATTCTTTTTTTCTTTTTCCCGTTACTAATCTCTGATCTCTCTCTCTCTCTCTCTCTTCTTTTTTTTTTTTTTTTTTAAGTGCAATTTAAAGGAAAAAGCGAACCGCTTCTTATTGGTATATTTCTTCTTTTTTATTATTTATTATATTTCTTGTTGAGAATATTCAAAAAACAAACATCTTCAGATGTGCATGATTGCGTTTTAGGGGGTGTTTGGTTCGCGAGTTCATCTCCATTCCAACTCAAATTTTTTTTGTCTTTTCCCAAAAAATTTTTGTCTTTTTCCCAAAAAATTTTTTGTTTTTTCTGAAAATTCAAAAAAATTTACTATTACAACTAAAATATTTCAACTCAAACTAGCGAACCAAACACCTCCTTAATATTGTTCCATGTCTTCTTCTATTTAATAATAACGTTTTTTGTATATGCTATATCACATATTAAGAAATATATATACACTATCCAACCATAATATTGTCATTAAGTTCTATCAGATTTTAATTATTTTTCATGAAATTTAAGGTCGATATGATGTTTTTCTCTCTATAAATAGGTTACAAATTATCAATTATTTGATTATCTTTTAAACTATAAGGATTAAAAAGATGCACTAAAACAATTATATAATATGCACACCAATTTACACTTGTGAAAAAAAAAAAAAAAAACAAAAAAAAAAGTTTTTCCCTTCAATTTTCTCATGATCATGAACTTTGCCAAATTTCCATCTTTCAAGCATAATAGGAGATTTCAGGAATGGCGGCGGATGAGCCAAAGTCAGCAGAGGCGCGCTGCCTAAGTTCATGCGACAGTGGCGGTCCGCGGAGGGAGATCGAAGGGCGAGGGAGAAGGAGATCACACAACGGACGGAGCAAGTTGGGTTCACGTCGTAGTGAGTGTGATGAGTGACTTTTCTCAGAAATCTTTATTTTTTTTTTTAAGTTAAAATCAAATATGATAAAATAAAAAAAAAAAAAAAACTAAATCAAGGTAACTCAACAAATACAGAATGCTCCGCCTACAAATATATAAATATACATATATATATTTTTTGAGGAATCCGTCTATATTTTTAAGCAACACCAAACGTTTGATATAGCTATATATAATATTCATGGACAACAAATGAAAACATAGTTTGTGTCGCGTTCTCTATTTATTAATGTTTTTTAACACAAAATATTTTGGGCATTGTTAAGTTCCAAAACTATAGAACACTGTTTCGGAAATAATAATAATAATAATATATAGTAGAAGGCAATTTATATCTCCTATTGATCATTGGCACTTTCCTTTACTCTTATTATCTTAATTAACAAGCTTGACTCTTTGATTAAATCGGCACTCTAATTTTTGAACAGCAAGAAGATAAAAAAGTATCCAAATAAGAAAAGAAAGAAAGAAAAAAGAAAAGGAGTGTAAAAAAGAAAAACAAATAAACAAAAGCGGTAGTTAAAGTTCTGTTTGGGTCTACTGCTCATTTAGATAAGAACCAGTTTCCCGCTTCTTGTAGTTACTGTTACTCCTGTAATTATCGTCGAAGTAGGGACGCCAAGTTGGACTGTCCAAACTCAATAATAATAATAATAATAATAATAATAATAATAGTTATAAGAAGAAGAAGAAGGACTGTCCCACAGAAAATGTTGAGGTCTACGGCAGAAGGACTGTCCCACAGAAAATGTTGAGGTCTACGGCTTGAAGTAAAGCCATTAGATGCCAAATACACATGATAACTAGTTTTAGAAGTAATTAGTTTTGGATAACTCTTCTTCTTCTTCTTCTTCTTCTTCTTTTGGTGCATTTGTAAACATATATATATAAGAGTCCATTCATATCGTGTTTTTTATTATTGAATTCTTCTATTTCTTATTTTGTGGATCATCATGCTCATGTTAAGTCATTCTCTTCTCTGATTAATTATTTTTATTTAATTTATAGATATTGTAACTTTAGGTGACTTCTTCATTATTGAAGGATTGCCTTCTACCATTGATATATAAAAACTATAAATGTAAAAAGGCAGTTATTTTATTTTAGACTTATAACAATAAAAATAAATATGGTACGGAGAAATAGGTCTAATTACTAAATAAATAGTAAGAAGAGTTGTAAACTATAGGACTTCTTGTTCAAGTAGGAAGATTTTGGTTTTTCTCGTTCCTTCTCTACGATAAGAATAGGGAATTTGAAATGATACAAAATCCTTTTTATTCTGTTGTGCTCACCATCCAAGTCCCCCCATAGAGCTGAGAATTTCCTCATTAGAATAACTTTCAACCGCTGCAGAATAATTTCTGCTTTATTAAGATCATGGGGGTATATCGGAACCTTGAATAGCACATTGTATGGTCTTGTTTGTGGGTGTAAGATCTAACCCTAATCCTATACCCATGAGAGGTGAAACTTCCTGTTGTTAAGGGGATTGAACTTCAAGCAATAGAGGATCGAAAGTGAAGTCTATTGCTCTTAACAAAAACAACAAGAGACAGCAGAATGGCCAAACTTTTCCCAAATTTGCCTTGGCATTGAACACATCGTCCATCAAAGTCGGATGACGGGGTTGGGCCTAGAAGTCCTGAATTCAAGAAGAAAGATCCTCATCCAAAGTCACCATGAATAGCACGATCACCACGAAAGGAGTCCTCGCGACCCCTAACACGACCACTTGAGTAGTTACAAAGGCAATAGAGTGGGAAGAATTGGAAGAAGGAATTATTGTTGTGAGTTGTGACTCAAGAGAAAGCAATCGAGCACGAAGATTGGGAAAAAAAGGTAAGGGAAGGATATTAAAGATAGCAGTGGCTAACATGCATAGCATAATTTGGACAAATTAAAGGTATGTTTTTCTAATATTCTTATTTTTATATTATATACATTTAAATCCTTCATGAAAAATCTTTAAAAACTTTTCATATGACAAACTTGGTATGTGTCACCATCCATAATATAATTTAGAAGTTTAGGATCGTGACTCTTATACATCCAGCTGATGGACTGATTGTTTTTGGCAAAATATTAAACAATTTGCAATCCCAACAAACGACTACTCTATACCAAAGTACAGAAAACAATCAATTAGCTCTGCATTTATTGTACTATCACAAATGAGTGTAGTGATTTATAAAATAGACAAAATGACAAACACAAAGAAATAAAGAGACGTTGAATATGATTATAGAACATGACAAAAAACTCAATAAGGGAGAAAAAAAAAATCAAAATGTAAAATACAAGAGTATGAAATATGAGATATTATTAATTTTCGAATTACAAGTATCAATGAGTAATTCAACAGTTCTTAAGACTCACAAAAAGTCTCCTTTTCCATAAGCCTTTTATTGATACGATTAGTCTCTGATCCAACTGACATACTCCAAGCAAACACTCGTCTCTTAATCCTACGAGCTTACTCCGAGTGTTCAATGACTCCGTGAACTTACTCTATGAAAAACGTTCCTCTCAGTTACCACCTAATGCCTAAAGGGTGCTTAAATTTTGCAAGCCATTATTGTATAACTGCCTAGAAGCATTCTGAAATCTTATCCATTAATAACACTAGAAATCCTCAGCAATCACTCAGAAACTTCTCTTCAATTGGAATATTGGATATGCCATCTTATGTTGTGAAGATTTTTTGCTTGTACACGTAGATTTCTTCAATCTAAATCCTGATTGTGAAGACAGACAGATTAAATTATTATATAATCTAAAAAAAATAAATACTTCAGGTTTCTCTTTAACTAAAACTGTTGTTGTTTGAGTCAGACAAGTTCTAACTAAAGCTGAGATTTCGTTTGTTTCGTGAGTTTAAACTCAAAATTTTTATCTCAATTTTTATCTTTTTCTGAAAAAGTTTTTTGTCTTTTTTGAAAAGTCAACAAAAATTACTATTGAAATTTAAAATTTCCAACTCAAACTTATTCACCAAACAGACCCTGAATATTTATAGTTCCCAAAATAGACTTCCAAATATAGCTTGCCTTATATTGAAATGAATATGAAAAGCCGGCCAGTTTGGAAACTATAGAAACATTTCATAGTTCAAAAGGTCAAACGATTAAGTTTCCATGAATGATACAACCAAATTTGGACTTTGGAATTGTCAAAAAAAAGAAAAAGAAAAAGGCCTTTGGCAGAAAACAATCATTTTTCCAAAAATAACCTAACCTAAATCAAAACCTTGCAAAAGCTAAGGAAAAGAAAATTCATATAAAGTGCGTGCTTAACATTGGTTTTCCAGTGAGCTTGCCTTCATTCATGTATTTGTTTTCGAAGAATGACTGTGACGAAAACATGTGTTTATGTTTAATTTTCACAATTTTGGCTTTTTAATTTGCATAAATATATCACATATTTCTGTAAAAGTTATAGTCGTAAGAGTGGTTTATCAAAAATATGAAGGAAATATTTTTGAAAAAAAATGAATGAATATATAGATCATCTATTGAATTTTCATTGGAAATGATCAAAAATATCCACTGAAATTTTATCGAAAATCAACTGATCATGCATTCAGATTGGAAAAGTGTTATAACTGTGATTAAGTTACCATATCCTTAACCATATTTTCACAGTTCAATATATATGAGTTCCTATATGTCATAATTTATGAATTTATAAATTAACATGTAAATATGTAATGAGTAAAGAACTATTATTAATTGTGATAGATAAATTTATTCTTTGTGGGTTAACAAAACATAAAATTAATAGTGAGATTTATCAGTAATTAATTTACTATTTGTTGTCAGGTGAGTTTCGGTGTACATCATTATTCCTGGATTTCATCATATCTTATAGATGGATCCGTCTCAATAGAGGGTGTATTACAATGTCATATTAGTATGTTTTGTTTAGTTGAATACAATTTTCCCTTTTAAAAAATGAAAAATGAAAATTAGTTTCTTTAAAATAATGGGGTTTTTGCTTCTTTAAAATCATGGGTTTTTTGCTTATTTCTTTTTTCCACAGATTGTTTATGATCAATAATATTTAGAAATAAGAAAATACCAAATATTTGGACAAAAAATAAAATTGTGAATTTGAAACCCTAGGAGTTACTTTTTTTTTTTTTTTTTTTTTCAAAGGTGCTGTTTCCCACCACCACACGAAAAGAAATAATTGCTAGTAGGTTTGCTGTCAAATTGACTTTAGCATACAACAAATATACAAATTCGACACGTAGCAATTTTATAAAATTTCAATCAACATTCGACAACTTATAATTTATATATAATGGGTTTTATTCAAAACAAAATTCTATTTGTCAACAAAGACATATATATGTTCATCAACAGACATTTTTACTGATATGAAACTATGTGTTTCAACAATCAATTTGATCAGTTTGTTTCGACGGATGTCTCAATTCAAATAATGCATATCAATGGTAATATTTGTTGTCTTTATTATGAATGACACATGTCATAATCGAGTTTGTTCCATATGCAAAGGCGTATATGCTTATCAACAGACAACTTTATTTGGTTTCAATATTCGATTTGAATCATTGTATTTGAACTGATGTTTCGATTTGAAACATGATAGTTCAGTGGTTATATCTATTGGCTAATGGACATGTAATATGATTTATTTTTTTTTTTTTTTTTTTGGGAATAAATGTAATATGTAATTTTGGCCCTTAAGTCAGAATGTTTGCAAATTTAAATCTAAATCTAAAAGTGTGAAGTGCACCTCAAAGCGCCCAATCACCTTTACACACGCAATCTAAAATTGAATTAAAACAATGCATTTCCTTGTTGCATTTATAAAAGAGTACTTATTTTCCTTCTAAAATTTTGATGTGGAACTTTTTTTCACTTCTCGACTTTCCTTCAAATATTGCAACCTCTTAAAGGTATTCGTACTGACATTTTTGAAGCAATAAATAATCTCACAAAGAATGATAAAACAATTTATTGGCCCCACCCATTTCCACCATTTTTACAAGGATTTCTTCTAATATTAATAGATTATTATTTTTAACCTCATATATATTGTCCTTTTTTTTAAGACATCTATATATTGTTTTTGACCGACACTGACCTACTATTAATTCATGACACTGGGATTATTTTGCATGGATATTTTGATAATGACTTTTTGGGATGGGATCGAAATCAACTTTTTTTTTTTTAGCATCTATCATCTAAACCAATTATAAAAAAAAATACTTTTAAATTCAACCAATCCAATCCAGTCCAATTTATCTTGTCGCCCAGTTCAATCCAGTCCATAATCTTTTGGATGATTGAATTATAACAATTTTTTGATAAGAACTTATTAAAACGTACTCAAAAAAACAAATCACATTTTGTAAACATCAATTTAATTCTCCAACGTTCATTCATCATATAACATTAAACCAATAAATCACCCAACATGGTAAACAAAGTGAAAACTTTAAGCTTATATAACATAATCCTTGTACAAATTAAAAAAACTAAGCTAGAGGAAAAAAGATGAAATATTGGATGGACGGCTTCTCCTCCATACAGTTTTTCGCCGAAGCAAGTGATAAAAACAAAAACAAATATCATTGCACGATTAACATGACAAGCCCGCAAGGAAAAGCTGCCTCTTCCAATTTGTCAATTTATTTTGAGTTCTTCATTTCTAATAAGATTTCTATAAGAAGTAGAAGGGAAAAAAAACATTTAAAAAATATTGAGGAAGCAAATATAAAGTACAAAAATGCAAGAACAGAAGCTCTAATTTTGAGTACAAATAAGTGCTTGCACCATCTTCGCAAATAAACAACTCATAAATGGATTTAAGAAACGACCATCTGTAGAAAATGCCGATTTAGAGGCAAAAGCATAGCAAGAACATCTCTTGCTGTAGAAGAAAGTCTTTTGTTAATATAGATTGGATTGGATTTGTTGGATTTTCAAAATTCAATGTCCAATCTCATCCAACTGGATAAATAAAATTACAATCTAAATCCAATCCAATCCAATCCAATCATATTTATAGATCTGATTTCTAATTTTATTTTTTATTTTTATGAATTGGATTGGTTCGATTGGATGACTGTATCTTGTGCCTACTCCTACTGACTTCAAACATTGCAAATATTTACCAATCTTGATCAGATTTAGAAACACGTATTATCTATAGTGTACACTACCGTAAAAAGCTCCGAGAATTCTATACTAAATTATTATTTTTATCGAATTTTAAATATTTTAGAGTATTCCTATTCCTAGTGTAAAGCTTCACACTTTATTGTACATTTCTTCCTGCCCCTGTGGAGAACCCCAAAAAAAAAAAACAAAACAAAACAAAAAATGTAATTAACAGTTAACACAATAGAGACTGAGAATCGGTGAGAACAATATTAAAAGGTACTGATATTGATCATACTCATGGGGGGACCCAGACTGAATTATTTATTAGCCATTTGGCTCCTAGTGGTTTTTGAGCTTTGCTGGTTATGAATGCATGAAAAATGTGAAAGAAAGCTCAGCAACATATTATACTGTATACATAGATATTTATATATATATGTATATGTATTTATAGGGTGGTCAACATCATCCTCAACATTTAAAATCTTCATATAAAACTAGTGCCCTTAAAACTCAATCCCATTCATAGGTTGTCACGTTCCTTTTGTTCTGGTCAACTTTGTATTTTTTTAGGAGATGCTATTAACGTTCAATCAAAATCCATATCTATATGATTGGTAGAAATTTAAGAAAAATAATGCTTTAGATACAAACTCAAATCTTAAATTTTTGTATCAACTTATGTAACACATGAGTTACATTTTTTAATTAGTAAGTGTTAGAAAGACTATTCCGTCAATGGATGATACAAAATTGTATCTGTTAGTACAAAAATGATACTTTAATACCACATAAATTGGTTTTTTAAAAAAATAAAGATTAGAGTTTGGTACCGTATTTTTACTCACTCGAAAATTCATGGCATCATTCATACATATCAGTTATCAATGAATAATTTAAGGAAGATCACTTATACATGTATAGATATTAATACTTGTACGATTATTACAAGAAACTCCGACATATGTTGTAAATAATTTATACAACTATATTTATCAATTTTGTTTTCTCTCCCTTGATGTAAAGAGGAATGTTACATCTGCACTGATTGCGTTTGATGTCCATTAATTCAATAATTAGACCCATGAAGCACAATTTTTGCATCGTGGCCTAACATTTGCCATGTATTAACTAACATCATGTCTTTTACCATATACGTGTCTTTAATTATTGAAAAAAAAGTGGATTTCGAAGTGACTCACAAAGATAAACGTCCCACATGGACCTCACCAGACGGGTCTCATCATTGACGAGAAATCTGTATTGATAAAAATTCAATATCGTCAGGTTGAATAAAAAGACATTAATTTAAACGCTCTAGTATGGCTCAATAATGCGTTATTTTCTTAGGTGGAACACCCTACGAGACTTCCAGAAAAAAGAATAATTCCAAGTTTTCCATAGACATTACGAAAGAGAAAGCTTTTCTTTCCAATTAAGCCCAGACCCACGTTTTGTTATTTACAAGTTGGTGGGACGTTCATTCTCCTCATGGAATGCATGAGTTCGAATCGTCACCACCATGTTGACCGGAGTATATGAACAATCCACTTTATAAGAGATCTATATATCACACAGGAAGACATCCACTTCCCTGAAATTATCAAAGCATTCAAACCTTTACCCCTATAAATCATTTTTCTCCGGCCAAAAATAAAAGTCATTACTGCATCCTTTTCTGGCTGAATAATTCAAACATTCACATACTATACTATGTCTCCTTACAAATTCCCTCCCTTACTTATATTATATCATTATTGTTTATTCATCGATTGCATTCAAGTATAAAATTTAAATTATTTATTCAAATAAAAATATGTATTTTAACAATTTTTGTTAAATTTAACATTTGAACGATATAAAGATAATAAAATAATTAATGTGAAATGAATTTTTAAAAATAAAAAATAAAAATTTATATTTAAGATAAATTATTGTAAAATAATAAAATATTTATATGTTTACACTTTAATAATTATGTAACTAAACACATATTATTTGTTAATACAATAATGATTATTTTAGTACTGCATCGAATCGAGTGCTATGATAATTACATAAACGCGCAATGTTCAAATTCACTCTTACGATAAATTGAAGAGTCGTGACTCGTGTGCAAGAGTGTTGTCTTTTTCTTTGGAGACAGACAAGTAGAAAGTGGCGCACAGACAACAACTCATAAATGAATGGACATGAAAGCTGGTAGATAATTGAGTTTTTTTTTTTTTTTTCTTTTCTTTTCAATTCTTTATCTCATCATTGTCATTTATTTACTACTTACTATTTTAGATAAAGAATAAAACGAACGAAAAAAAAGCTCATTAATAGTATTAACTTTTCCTTTGTTTGGGGTTTTAGGATCTAGTTGATATTTTAATTTAATTTTAATTAAATTATATTTGTTTATCTTAATTTTTTTTAAAAAATTAATAAAAATTATAATTAATTTTTAAAAAATTAATCAATTATAATTTAAAAATTTTATTTTCAACTGACGAATCAAACACAAATTTATTCTTCGTAATCTCTTGAGTCTCACTTCTTTTGAGTAATTACACAAGCATACCATTTGTTTTATTAAAAGATACTTTTAATAGGATTTCTTAATATATATTATTTTTTAATCATTGTATTATTTTTTTATAGTTTGATTTATAAATGATTATCTTAAAATTTTACAATGCGACAGTGTCGAATTGTTTTAGCTGTAAATCAAACTGTTAAATTAAAAAAAAAATCTCTCTTATCATTAAAACAAAAACAAAAAAAAAAAAAAGTGCCAAATTTACCATTGTGGCATGGGTGAGTGGGTTCTCAAAGAATAAGATGAAAGTGTTTTTGAACAAACAATGAAGAGATCAATGATCAATCCAGAGTTTACGTATTAGAAGAAGAGGCTACTTCTGGCAAGGAGTGTTTGATATGAAATAATGAAGAATTAAACACCCTCTCGCTCACTAGTGACTGTAATAGTGGCTTTCTATTGTTATTTTATGGTCGTTTTATAGAGTCCAGATCTGTTGTCTCATTTTCCTGTTTCAAAAATTGTCATCTCAACAGTGTTTCGACAACTTATCAATTTGTTTAAGAATTTTTAATAACTACTATTTTTTGTATGATTAAATTCTTAGATTCAGATAACATATATCACACTATTAGATGGATGGTTAATAAAATATAAAATCTAAAACAACGGATCTAGACTTCGTTTTATTTCCTAATCATTATTTTGAGTTCTCCTTTTTTGTACCCATCCTTTGGGTGGGTCTCGTAAGGGACCCGCGAATGGCGACCCCTCGCGGTGGCGAGACCCCATGGGTTCGTTGCTTGTGATTTGTGGAAATCCAATTGTTAATTGTAGATATGTTCTTAATTATTTTTATGTCTTTTCTTGAGGTTTTTTTTAGCTGTTTTTTTTTTTTTCAAATTTAAAGAATAGTTAAGAGTAATATGTCATTTGAAAATAGAAATCTATATATAAATATACAAACACACTATATATCAATCAATTCGCCTTGGAGAGATGGTTTTTATGTGATTCTGTAAATTAAAAGGTACTTTATGTCCTTAAACTACATAGAATATTTTGATAATTATGTCATTGTTTTAAGGCCTTTAGTAGACTTTTTGCTTTTACTTCTATCCAGTAGAAGAAGATAAGCAAGAATTGTGATTTTTCAGTAAGTGTTTTGAATCAATAAGCTTTTAAGATTAAAATAATCTTTAAAGTTCTCTTAAGTAATAAAAATGTTAAAATGATATTTATATTATCTAATTTAAACTTTGTTACAATTTTAAAAGCTACTCATAAGAGATTCTGTCAAAAATTACATTTTTTGACTTTAATAGGAAATACTTTTAGAGACTGAAAGTTCTTTTAACATATCATCCAAACACTTTTAAAAACTGTTTTGGACTTCTTAAAAAACTCTGCTAAATAGGCCTTTAATTGCCTACCATTTATCAATGTCTATGGCATGCTCATAAAAAATAATAATAATAATAATAATAATAAGACCGCCATTAAATGTTATGCACATTAGCTGGCCTTTGCAAACAATATAAAATAGTTAAAAAGTCTACCACTTTATGGCCACCACCTAGAAAACCATGTCATTAAACACTAGGCAATCTTTCATAACCAAAAGTGTCTCAATTCTTACTTCGCATCATTGCAATATCTTGTTGAACTTAAATAGTTTTAATAGTTACTCGATATTTATGCACCGATGAATATCATTGTTTTAATTGTGTAATATGATTATGACGGTAAGTAATTAGTCAAGAATATTTATAACAATTAATATAGAAAAAATATAACCCTTGAAGCAACGATACCAGATCAACAAAAAAAAAAAAGTTGAGATATTGAAAAACATTTACTGTGGTTGCAAGTATAACCTAGCGATAATTTCATATATAACTCCACCTAAAAATACAGAATTCGAATCCCACCCCTAAGTTTAAAAAAAAATTCCCAAAAATATTTAATACACTCGTTTACTTGTAAAACAATTAATGCCAAACATTTACCAAAAATTCGTTTGTAACAATTAATGTTCCTACCCAAAATTAAGTTTTAAACAGTTTTATACTTGATTTTACAAGTCACAAAGTTTAATACTCCATGAATTTCCATAAAACCCTAAAAAATTCACCTCATTGTATGCTTCGTTAAGAACTTACTAGTGGAACTGATCTGTAATTGGGATTAAGTTTCTTTGTGTTACGAGATCACTCCAGTCATTGGCGTTTGTATTTTCTTGATTTGAAATACAATTACCATCTTCAAATTAAAAAAAAAAAAGTTTAATGGTCCATTACCGGTTCAAAGGAAAAGGCACTCTGATATTACGTTACCTTCATGAATAAAGTATTATCTTCATGAATTTTCTGTTGTCTTATAAAAGTTATTATTACAGGTAACAAATATGATATTACAACCTCTACTACATAATCTATTTACACCTTCTATTACTCTTTTTTTTTTTTAATAAATGGTGATGATAGGAATCCGTAAGTGCATCAAGATATTCTGACTAAATCAATAACCTTTTAGCACTTTAATCATTTACCTATCTCACATGAAATTAATAATAAAAAGAAAATACAATTAAGTTGAACGAAATAAACAAAACCACTCCAAAAAGAAGAGAAAACACATAAATAATAACTATGCTAATGTCATCTAAGATTTACTTAGATAGGGTCGGTGTCTCAGTAAAATCCTTTGTAAGAAAATAATTATAAATAAAAAAAAAAAACCTTCTATTACATAATACATATAAAATCGGCCCTTACCCCCAAGAAAAAAAAAAAAGAAAACTCTTAAATTTTTAATTGGACATAGACTACGGGGAGTCCACCTTGCGAATCATAATTAATTAACAAAAAACAAGGTTATTTTTTATTTAAAAAAATTACAAGTAACCAGTAGGTTTGAAAAATATTTAAAATAAATAAATATTATATTAAATAATTTATTTACAGAAATAATTTAGTAGATGAATACTTTATGTTAATTGGCTCTCTCTCCCTAACTTTAAACGAGTCCATTTAATAACAGTACCAACTTTCCCGATTACAACGTGAAGTTTAGAATGACAAATAGATACCAATGAAAACAAGAAAAGAATAATGAACCTTTACAAAAAATATATATATATATATATATATTTTAAAAGTAGGAATAAGGATGTACGATCATATAGTATATGTTTTGTTAAAGATAGACATGAAAAAATAAAAAGTCTTACGCGACAGTCGCCCACTAAAGGGGGGGAGGAAGGCTTATACAACACATGACTTTCTTTGCCATTTCACATGTTCAAGTTGAGATTTCATCGTACAACATTATCTAATAACAATTTAGATAACTATTATTAGCTTGAAATAATGAATAATGGACTGTTATTATGACATGCTTCCGATTTTGACTTAATAACACGAGGTCTTTTGCAAATTTTCCCCAATGAACAGGTTTTTTTTTTTTTAATAGACTATCTTAGTTGTCTTTTGGAATTTTTATGAAGAATTCTCGTGGTGCATTATTGTATTGATTATAAACAATGCTAGGCATCTTAATGTTTTTTTTTTTTAAAGGATAATTGTATTTCAAATCAACAAAATACAAAAACTAGTATTTGGAATGACTGCATAATATAAAGAAACTTAACCCAAATTATAAATCGGTTCCACCAATAAATTCTAATGAAACGCATAAGAGGGTAAAACGTGCAACCGAAATCTAAAAATAGGAAATCGAATCAATCAAAGTACACAAATGGTTCTTTTAACAATACCGTTACAATTGATGGAAAACTCATATCGATCGGGAACAAGAAACCTATAGCAAAAAGGTCACCCCCAACACCGTATAGAATTAATTCTAGTAGATTGAATACCCAACCAATACTAGAGCGTGATGAGACCACCTTCCTTATTACAAAATAAACACAAAAATATACCAATAAAACACAAGGCAGAAATATCACCGTCTTCATTTTAAACAAATAACTATAACAAAAGCGAGAAAAATCTCAAATGTCGTTGATAATATCTCTGGTGACAAGCTAACAAACACGATCAAAGAGACCAAAATACATCTTATCCGACAATGAAGCCATCCTGCCCACCAAAGCCATCATCATGGAGTTCAAAGCATATTCTCTAGGGTCGGTAATCCAGTGACCAACTAAGAGACAACACCAGTCTCCGATCCTAAGAGAGAAATACGAACAGCACAAATCCTAGCATACAAAAGAGAGAATGAGAGAATGAGAGAAAAATAAAGTGATAACCTTATATCTCTCTCTTTTATTGAAAAGGGAGAAACCAAATTTTTTAATAACATCTTAATGTATTTATTTATTTATTTTAGCAAGTTTCGTGACAAATAATTTTTCAGTTTTGATTAATAAAATCTATTTTTCTATAAATAGGTTGATAAATAAGCTAAGAATTTCTTCCCAAAAAAAAACATAAAATCTCTACTTTTAAACCCTTCAAAAAAAAATCTATTTTTATCCTGATTAAATAAAATAAATTTTAAAAAATTACCAAAAACAAAAAAAAAAAAAAGAGGGACCATAAAGTAGCAAACCACTCAAACTGAACTTTACTTTCCAGTCGGCAAGTAAGCCTATTCACTCTCTCTCTCTCCTTTTTATATTCGTTTTCTTTTTTTTTTTCTTTTCTTTTTTTTTTTTATTCACTTGGTCTCGACGAGACTTGGGGAATCAAATTAAGCGAACAAAATCCTAGATCTCATACCCACCCAAAACGGAGAAAAATAAAGGACTAGTCAATATCTCGCGAGTAATTACCAAAACGAAAAGGTTTTTCATTTTCTCGAGGAGATAAGTTCCAAAGTGCTGCACACACTTATATTATTATTCTATTACTCTCCAAAAAAAAAAAAAAAAAGTCTTGGCATTAAATGATAAGACGTGGAGAATGGAGCGAAAAAGCATGTGGTAGAGAAACAATGTACGGTATGTGAGCTACCCGGTAAAATAATAATAGACAGCTTGTCAATTCACACCAATGGGATTTGTAAATGTTTTTCCCTTTTTTTTTTTTTTTCCAGCTAAAATATGGTAGGATAGGAAATCTTATCTGATTAATATGTTGTGCAGGATTAAAGATCGTCTCTAGTCCAAGGGCATCGTTTGGAATGACAATCAGAGATGAAATTTTAAAAGTTAATTTTGAAATATGTTTTTGATTGAAATATAATTAAAAATAAAATTATGATATAGGAAATGGTATAAAAATTTAATATATATTTGAAAAAAATATATAAAATAGATCTTATTCTGTTCATCTCATTGTTATGAGTATTTTAACACAATAATTATCCTATTTTAATTTAAAATAAAAAAATTATGAATTTTTAAAGTTTGAATTTTCAAAAAAGTATTATATGCAAGAATGTCATAAATTTATCCATCCTTTTATTTATGCCCACTTTAACGTTAAAGATAATAACTTAACTATTTTATAATACTAAAGTTATCAATTTTAATTTTAAAGAGATACTCAAAACATGACTGTCCATCTAATTTTTATTTTGAAAATGGAAAAAAAAAATAAAGTGAATTGTAGATTTTGAAGTTTTAGAGTTAAAACGGTGAAACACCATTTAGAAAAGCCACCCTGAACCGGCCCTAAAACATTTTTAAAAATGTCGCATTTTCTCCTTCTAAATTGTTTGTCAATATCAAATATCTTGTCCGATTAATACGATATGCAATATTGAATCTATGATAATTTGTATAAAAATAAATTTATTTTTAAAATAAAATTACATCAGAACATTTTCTTTTTATTATTATGAATAATCTTCTCTTTTAAACAGCCCGAAGGGAGGAAAAAAATTAGACAGCTCACTGATACCCCGTGAAAAAAGTTTTTCAGATATTAATAAAAACCTTAGTCGCTTTTTATTTTTTATTTTTTATTTTTTTTATTTTATAGTTTCTATCTAGTAAAAGATGCTCAACTCTCAGAGACTTGGATCACTTTGTCCATCATACAACGCTAGCTTCATATATTATCTGCATGATTAATATTAATAATGAAAATAATAAGTTGGTGATGCTATATTGACAATTATTACAACAACATATCTTTGGAGAAGGAAAAAAATTAAATATATATATATATATACGTAAAAAAGAAATAAAACTAAAGCAAGAAAGAGCTTATTTAGAACACCATCCTTGGTGGACCTCACACATTTGCATAATTGCATGTCATTTACGTACCTTAGATGCGGACCCCCTTGAGAGATAACCCATCCCATCCACTTGCTTTCCAGTTTTTAATTCCATGTCTTAATTTATTTAAAAAAAAAAAGACAAATATTGGTGTTCTAATTTTAGGAATCTTTTCTTTTTTAATTTGGAACGAGAAATTCGAATTATTTATCATATAATGAAACTAGAGGTGAAATTATCGTTATATTATATCTATAATCACAAATTATATTACGTCAGAGAAATTAAGAAATCATACAGTACTTGTCATATTAAATAAACAAATAAGGGGGACGATGTAATCCCTCCTTTTTTAGCTTCAAGATAGTAGGTTGATTAAGACCGGCTACCGGTTTTTAAATGCTACACTTGTGTATGCTTTCAAAATTTTATAGTACCAATAAAAAGCGTTTTTATTTTTATTTATTTTTTAGAAAAAGAATATCAATGCTTTATCCAAGGAAAGGATTATGTTGTTGTCAAAAATATTTAGAAGTCTTTGCTTGCCAGTGGTGGTCTAATGTCTATGTCGCCATATTTCTCGAAATGGAAGTTGGGTGGCTTATCTCTTTAATTAGTTCTTTTTTTTTTTTTTTTTTTTTTGAATCAGCATGGGATATTGAGGCTGTCCCTTCTTTTGCACTTGTAGTTTTGGCTGATTTGGCCGGTTAAAAAGCTTTCCCTTATTATAAAATTTAAAATTAAAAAAAAAAAGAAAAAAAAAACAGTTTTTTTGGCAAGCCGTTAAAAGTATGTAAGAGTACTAATAATGTGGTATGGTCATTGATGACTCGAACAATTTATATACACGATTTCTTTTTTTTTTTTTTTTTTTGGAAAGGAACACGATTTCAATTTTCAATATCAAATGGGGTGTTTGGTGAATAAGTTTAGTTTAAGATTTTTAAGTTTCAACAGTAATTTTTCAGAAAAGACAAAAAACTTTTTCAGAAAAAAACATAAATCATGATGAAAAAAATACAACTTAGTTTAAACTAAACTCATTACCAAACTAACCCTTAAAAAGTTATTCCAATAATCTTTTTTTTTTTTTTAATTTGATCTGAAGCTTGAAATTATAAAGATTGCGTGGTTGCACGATAATTTTGTATTCATTGTGATAGTGACATATTTAAAGCTTAAATCCTCCTATTTTATAATAAATTAAAAAAGTTGTATTCATTTTAAAATTTTAATAGAATATACTTCTTTTTTTTTTTTTGGGGTCGTGTAGTGACAGGAAGGAATCTGTTTAGCACAAGGCTCAAATGGGCCCAAAGAGCGTGACAAGATCCGCAAAACCCAAGAATTACTGAAGTCAAAAGACAACAAAATGGCGTCCAAACGTCGATTAATCTTGGAACTTCTACCTCTTAGCATATTTATTTAGACTTAGGTCTCCCCTCATTGTCATAAACCTAATTTCACACTAAACTATCCATTTGGTCAAATTCGAGACAACAAAGTCAAATAAGTAATGTACACCCCCCCCCCCCAAAAGTTATACAATAACAAATTTGATACTAGCACGGTGTTTTTTTAACCAATCACAAAATTCACATACAATCCGCTAGTTACGTTATAAGATTTTATGTACTATTATATGTCAGCTTACATGATAATAAATTGTCATCTTTTTAATGATATGACAATCACTTATGCACGTATAAGTAAAAAATTACAACTCATATACTATGTAACTTGTTACTTAAAAGTTGATATTAAAGTCGTCATTCTTAGTATTATTCTGATTATAAATCGTTAAGATAGAACGTGGTGATAAATCTTTAGATTATCATACTTTTTTAGTTTAATATGATTTTGATACAATTAATAATTCAAAATTATGATGTATTAACATGTTTTTCTTTTTTTAAACTTGAATGTGGGGGAATTGTACTCTACATATTAAAGTAATATATAAAATTACTATTTTGCAATTACACCAATTTGTCTTTTTAATCCATATCACATAATTCTTTATATTTAAATTATATATACATTTTAAGTTGGACTGTTGGAGCATGCCAGTACTATATGATCCAACGTGTTTGTCACCTAATGCCAAAAGTAAAAATAGAAAGCTAAAAAAAAAAAAAAAAAAAAAAAAGCAAACTAGTCCCAAGGAAAAATAAATAAAAATAAAAAAGGAAAGGAAAAGAAAGAAAAGGACATGTGCATGTGTCTGTGACTCTCTTGTCTCCACGCTTCTAATCCCATGAATGAAAATGAGGGCGCGTGGTGACATCTGCGACAGGAAGCGCGTGGAATTGGAACTTGGGGCAAGCTGGGTGGGGGAGGAGCTTTGAATGGACTTTCGCTGAACGTCAAGCTCACGCTTTACGAGTCACGATACGGAAGATCCGTAATTTCAGTGAAATGACTGGGCTGTTTTTTCTCAGCCTCGGAAGTCTCGTTGCCATCAGTTGTTCCCGTGACGTGGCTCCATCTCATTGGCTACACGTCAACATGTACGATATCTGATCTTCGATTTAAATCAGAAACCCCTAAAATCCAAGAAAAAATATCATTATCACACCGCTAGAACATTGACAAGAGACTCCCTCTTTATTAATAAATGATGTTAAATATTATTGATATTTTTTATTATCGTTCAAAATTAAAGTTTGGTATCATTAAGGGTTTCTAACTTGTGGACTGTGCTTGGTAATTTAGAGCACTATAATAAGACCCACGACCACCTTCACAAGATGAATGCTCGTTCTAATGTGTATTGACGAGAGAAAAAAGTAGATTAAAAAATGCATCAATAATAAAATAAGCTGGTGTATTATTAAAATATATATTTGTATTATAACGGAATAGATGAGGTGATGAGGTACTAAAAAACACATGATATTGCAATAATATATAGCATACAAGGAATGATGTTTCTAAAGACACCGTTCATTTGAATATCCATTCAAATTGAATGTAGAATTTTAATTTTGAATTCAAATTAAATATATGTTTGGACAGTTTTTGTTAAATGTAATATTTGAATATTGTTAAAGTCAAAAATTAGTATCATATAGATTTTTAAACAGTGAAAATTTGGATTTAAGTTGAATTATTATAAAATAGTAAAATATTTAAATAGTTTTACTCCAGTAGTCACCCAATCGAACACACATTGCATTTGAGTACAATAATAGTTATTCCAATTACCCATCCAAAAGACCATAATTTTGGATGCCAAATTATTTAGATAAACTTATAATAGAAACTGTATTGTTGTTGTATTGGTATATATTGTTATTTTACTTAATAGATTAGTTTTTCAATGATGGTTCAACATAATTTTTTAATGGTTTTTCGATTTAAACTCTACAATACAGAATTTTCGCTTACTTATTCTTGCAACCATAGTTTCCATTTATATGCCTCAATTTTTCATTGGATGAAACATTTCCTTTCATATTGAGGTTCATAAATAAGTGTCAATTTAAGATGGATAGGGTTTGAATAAAAATGGAAAGTGAAAAATATAACATTTACATTTATTTCGACAGGATTTTACCATCATGTATAGGAAAACCCATGGCACCTGCTTGAGTCGTTAATGCATTTCTCCATCTCTAAAAATCTCTCGGGTATACATAAATCCTCGGTAGATGAAGGTCAAAAGGAAATTTACTTTTGAAAGTTTTACAGCCTTTTGTCAATCGTCACCTAAAAGCAAAATAACAAGCTCAAATTCAATTGTCCCAATTGTTTTAACATTGGTGGAATACTGAAATAGATAGTTGAAATTTGAGATAATGCATACCAAGTATATTAATTTATCCAAAAAATAATAATAATAGATACATAAAAGATATAATGGTTGTAAACATAATTTATCAGTAATTTCATATCTAACTTCATTATAAGATATAAAGTTCCAATCCTCCAAAACAAAAAAAAAATGTAATTACAAATATAATGTATCATTCTAATTTTTTTATTTGTTCAGACTCCAATATAAGGAGGAAAATTTCAAATCCTTGTATCTAAAGTTTTTAAAAAAAGTTTAGCAATAAAGTTGTCAAACTATCCGAGGATTACAAATAATTAGGCACTATATTTGACACCGTTTTGAAATGAAAATGTAAGATAAAAGGGGTATTTAACAGAAAGAAAAATGAATATAATTCCTATTTTAAAAAGTGAATTCGGATTTGAAATGAAATGAATTTTGTTTTAATTTAAAATGATGTGCTCGGCACACTATAATATGTCCGTTTGTTTCATAGTAAAAATTCAAAATTTTCACTTAAAAAAAACCTACAAAAATTTAGTATGCCTTTAATTCACCGGTTGAAACTAAAATTTTTGGTCATTATTATTTGATTTTTTAAAAATTAATTAAAATTTTTATTAATTAAAAAAAAAAAGTAAAAAATGAGTTTGAAAAAATTTAATTACAAGCGGTGAACGAGACAAGCATTTAAATTGTTTTGAAACGTATAAAACAAACAGTGCTTCAGAGAAGTCGTTATCAAAATATGTAAAATAAATTTAAAAAAAAAAAAAAAAAAAACGAAGAAGAAAACAAAGAACAAGGGACATTGTCATTTTGATAGAATAGGCAGAATAGCTCCACTTTCCTAATAATAAAAAAGGACGCACTGTCTGACAACTGACAAGGAATCAATTTATCGACTTTGTACAAACTCCCTCAATGTCGAAAACGCCAGTATCACTTACCAAAAAAACGCGAGTATCCCGCGAGACGAGCGTTATTTTTCTACTTCTCACGGGATTAAGGTGATAAATTGATGTTCTCGTTTCGGGATCTGGTGAGCTAACCAGCTTGACTATTTGTGGTTCAGATATAAAAAATAATACATATAATATTTTGGGTTTGGACGCCCAAAAAAATAAAAATTAAAATTAAAATAATAAAAAATATTTGATTATTAGTGAAAGTGACATGTCAGAAACCCTAGTCAGGATGCTAGTTGCACTCCAACAAACGCAGGGTAAGAATTACTTCCCATAAATGACATCCATACACACACTGGACGCTAGACAGACATTTCTTTTTTTTTTTATTATTTTTTTATTATTATATTGCTTTTGGCTTATATACTTTGTCTGGGTCCTTTTCGAGCTGGATAGTTCGGTATTTTTCTTTTTTCGGACTTATCAAATGTCTTCTAGTGGTAGACTTGATAATTTACGTTTTTTTTTTTTTTTTAGTCTATTGATAATTTACATCTCTAAGATTAAGGAGGTGTTTGGTGAATGAGTTTAGTTTAAGATTTTTAAGTTTCAATAGTAATTTTTTAGAAAAGACAAAAAAAATTTTCAAAAAAACAAAAAAATTTTTCAGAAAAAGACAAAAACCATAATGAAAAAAGTACAACTTAGTTTAAACCAAACTAACCCTAAGTTTATATCAAAATAAAGGTACACAATCGTGATGGAGCCAGACTTCAAGCTGGCGTAATTAAAGATAAAAATTATAAATTAATAATATGAATTAAATAAAATTTCTCATATTTTTTCATAATAAAATATTTATTAAATAAGCAAGATAATACAATTGTTCTCGACGAGTTTTTATTTTTTGATATCTCTACATAATAGTTTTATTGTCAATAATATAAAAAATATCTTTCTTAAGGTAGACAATTAAAAAATGAATGACAATTAGTAGTGCATTAGTAATTTTAAAAGACCATGTATTTGGGAACTATAGAAACTTTTCTTCTTTCTTCTTTCTTTTTTTTTTCCCCTAGTGGGAGCATGTAGAACCCCCTCCCTCCGTGTATGATATACAGAACAAATTATTTGATATAAATATGAAGAAATTTAAAATTAAATTTCAATGGCATGATATTTTTTAGTCCGTAAAATCTCAGTCAAGTTAAAAGATACTTTTAAGGGAAAAAAAACATTTGGTAAAAGATATTAAAATATATAATTTAAAAGAAAACCATTAAATTTTAAACATGAGATTTATGATCCTAAATTCCCTTTTTATCTACTAAGTAGACTGAATGAGGTAACATTACATATATATTTAGTGTAGTATTATTTAGGTTTTTCTTTTTCCTCAAAAAAATTTTTTTTTGTTTGAAAAGAACCATGTTTAAGACTAAACAATAAAAATACAAAATGACTAACGTGTATGGTATGGATTTCAAAACAGGAAATCATGACCAGATTCACGATTCAATTTAGATTATATAGGTTCGATTCATTATTTAAACTGAATCTTTACATGAGAAATTGGATCCAATATAACATAAACATGTATTCAGAAAAACCAATAACGTGAGGATAATTTTTTAATAGAGTGTGAAAAATACCTTAGTTGTTAAGGCTCTATTTTGCACCATCAGATGTGTATTGAAAGACGTTAGCTTTGTGTGTGTATATATTATTTTGATGATATTTGACTAATCTAACATTTAGAATAGCACTTCTTATAATCACAAAAGATTATAATCCCTATGGTGTCAAAATTCTATAGGTTAAATATTTTTCAAATACTTTTAATTAAGAAAAATTGAAGCGCACAAATGAGTGTTAAATTAGATTTTGAATATGAATGCAATTACTTACTTTTCTTATACAAAAACATGGACTACTGACGTTTAGGATTTACTATTATTTTTATTATTTTGCACTTAAAATAAGGCTCTGGTAGTGATCCTATCATCGTCTCAATTTTAACCTCACAGGTGTGATTAACTTCCATATGAATGATAAGAAAGAGATAAACCTTTAATTTAGTTTCTTTTAATTGTCAACTCAAATCCCATTCAAAACAGCATCAATATAATGTTATTACAACCAAAATCAAAATGGTGATCTTATAAGAGTTTCACGATATTTAAGGGGGTGTTTGGCTCCTATTTCAACTCAAACTCATTTCAAACTTTTTTTTGTCTTTTTCCTAAAAAGTTTTTGTCTTTTCTGAAAATTCAAAAAAATTTACTATTACAACTAAAATATTTCAACTCAAACTAACATACCAAACACCCCCTAAATTTGGATAGATAAAATAATAACCTTAGAAGGTGTCATCCTTATTTAAAAAATAAGTTAGGATTAATGAGAAGCACTAAAAAAAATTGAAAAATGAATTTCAAACACGAGACTCGAGCTCTATTGGATACGTGGTGGTCGCCATTCCCTTGATGGTACTTTTTTATTTTATTTTATTTTATTTTTTGGTTAATGTATTTAATGGTACATAAAAAACAGAAACCACACAAGAATACTTGCCCTTCTTCTATAATCTACCAAATCTGCTGAGACTGAAATGCGTGCGGGCCCTCAGTCTGGCATGTGTCACTACGAGAGGCCCACTTTCTCTCTCTTTCATTGGGCGCGTGTCTTTCACGACCATTGCTCGAGGCGTGAGAATTTCTCTCTCTTTCTCTTTTTATATATTTTTTAATTAGTTTGTTTCCCCGTTTGTGACCCTTCTTTAAACCGGAATCTTTTTTTTTTTTTTTTTAATCTCTCTCTCATATTCTGTCTCTCTTTTTCATTAGAAAAAAGAATCTTTTTAAATCCCCCCCTCCCCCTTTTTGGAGGAATTTTTCCCCCATCTTTACGATTATATTTTCACATTTTTTCAATCGAGGAATTTCTAAACCCTTATTTGGATAATAAATTGTATTTAAATGTTTTTTAAAAATCAATTTTAATAGAACTTGAATTGTGTATTGAAATTATATGTTTGGATAATTTTTATTAAAGGTGATTTTAAATAATATAAAAGTAGGAAAATAGATGTAGATCTGATTTTTAAAAAGCAAAAATAAATTAGAATTCAAATTGGAATTCAATTGTTATTTAATATTATAGTTAAATGTTTCATTACCAACTAAACAAATATTGTATTAAAAATTTCAGTTAAAAAACAAAAAAATCACAATCAAGATGGTGATCCCAACGAATTCTAAAGATTTTTTAAAATTCTATGATGTTCTATTTTGCAGGGATTCGGAATAGAAGCTTGAGACCGAGTAAAATGCAAGAAAAGCTACAAAAGCAACATGAAATAAATTCGGAACCAAACTTTTTCAACCACAAACTTTTATTCCTTTTTTTCTCCTTTCTCCTAACATTTGAGATTGTTACTTTAATCATCTAGTGACTGAGAATTTGGTTACTAGGAATTAGGATATACCAAAAATTTTTGCAAAAAGTTATTACCGTTTTAAATTTGTATATTTTGGGTCCGTTTGGTGAATGAGTTTGAGTTGAAATTTTTAAATTTGAATAATAACTTTTATTGACTTTTTAGAAAAGACAAAAAACTTTTTCAGAAAATGACAAAAATTTGAGTTTAAATTTATTGTCCAAACGGACCCTTTAACTTCTTAAAATGACAAATAACATTAATAGCATTTCGAGGAATGAAGTTTTGAGGATTCTTTGATAGGGAGAAAAGGTGGGGAAACCTTGGGGCTGGATATAAGTTGAACAATAAAGATTTTCAACAATATTTACTAAACGTTTTCTAATTTTCAATTGACATAGTTTTGATGTGGTTCCATTATTTAAGAATGCATACTGCTAATTTTTCTTTGCATACCTTATAACATAATACTCCAAAAAATTTATAAATTCTAAACATTTGCTTTTGTGAATTATCCATTTATTATTGGATTGATATCCATTTATTTTTTTCAATCATGTGGTCAAGTTCGACTATGTGTCATTTTATTTATATTCATTTCATGTCTCTCTAAAAATACTGTAACGAGTCATATTAATTAAAAAGTTGTATTAGTTAAATATTGTAACAATAAATGAATTTTAGAAAATAACAAGAGAAAGATGAATATGTGTAAATAGAATAATTTGCTATATTTCACACTTAATTAATTCAAAACCCAAAACATGTTTATATACAAAGGAGAGCCTAACGACTATATGAGCACCAATGGCTAAAAACAATACAAGAATGGAAATAACGATTTCTAAAGGAAATAAAACATTTGCTAAAAATAAAGATTAGAGCATATTAATTCTAGATGGCGTAAATCCATGAGTAATATAGTCAAGCATTGTGCCAAATTTGCTAGAGAAGAATTGACTATTTTTTTGGTGTCTAATGACTTTCCATGATTATAGGAGTTAGAGTTGCTCTCTCCTTAAATCGAATTAATAATATTAATAAAATCAGACACAAAATAAAGTGATATATGAGTCAAATTTCACATGTCATGCAAATTTGGATCAGCCAGGTCACTTCGCAACAACCATTTGGCAGCAAGACTTGTGCATATTATGCAACACATTTCTTTTAGTATACATGTAAGTCGTACAAGCAAAGTATTTGTCCTTTTTTAAACTTTCCCGGTGTTGATGAACAAACCTTTTATGAATAAAATTCCTCGTGTAACACTAAAGTTTTTTTTTTTTTTTTTTAAATTTAAACTAAATGTACACCCCTATAATTGGACTCCACGTGTCAACTTGCAAAGCTTTATAAATATATTGCGGTGGGTGGAAAAAAGTGGGTAGAAAAGGTTTAGCACAGCAAAAACATTTTTTTGACTCTGTTTGGATGATGTATCCATTTAAAAAAAAAATCTTATTAAAAAATTCTTATTTTGAATAAAAAGTTTTTTTTTTTTTTTGAGATAAAATGGTGTTTGAATATGGAAAAAAAATTTCTTTTTAAAAACAAATAGTTGTTTGGAATGGGAAAATGATATTGAGGATAGTGTACTGTGACAAAATAAAAAAAAAAAATCATATTCTTTCTTCCAAAGAGTATTATAGAAAATAAGTTTAAAATAAGATAAATTTTCTTTTTCAAAAAATGATGAAAAAATTTGAGATATCCATGATTTTTTCCAAAAATTTTTTAATTTTAGAAATTAGAGACGTGAATCAAACGAAGGGTTAAAGTTTTGGTTCTCAAGCTTGAAAATTGTCGACAGGATATGTGTACCCAAAAAAAAAAAAGAAAAGAAAAAAACCTATTCTTATGAGCGCCTACCGACACAAGACATCAATAGTCCATACTGGCATGGCAACGCAAGTTTGACTCCTTCAAATCCTAAACTCTTGTTCTATCTTGTCAATGATTCATGCCCATACATAAATGATCTTGTACCCATTTAAACATTTTCAAGGACGCGATCATTTCCGTTTATATTCCACCATTGTCTTTATTTTTATTTTTATTTTTAAATACTGAGAGTGTGAAAATTTGAGATTTATAATTTGTTTGGTTTATAACTTTAAACCAAAAAAAAAATTTTTTTTTTTTGATAAAAAAAATAAGATAAAATTTAAATGATGGATTGCATTTATGATCGAAAGAGAACTTTTGAAAGATCACTTTGTTTTTTTTGTTTTGTTTTGTTTTTTTGTTTTTAAAGGAAAAGATCACTTTGTTAATATTTGGTTTTGTGAAGGGATTTATAAAAAGTTATTTTAAGAAACTCTCCTTTTCATTCAATTTTCGATTATTATTATTATTATTTGTTATAAATTAAAGCGGAAATCATCTTTGTCTTAAGAAAAAAAGATTTATAGCTAAATAGTTCTTTTTTTTTAGAAGTTTTTTAATAAATGATTGAAATTTTTAACAATTAGCTAAAATATCAATTTTTTTCTTCTAAAATATTTAATTAATTTTCTTAAATAATCAATCAATGATTGACCATATAATAATTAATTAGTAATTAATTATATGATTGATTTACAGTCAATTATTGATTAATCATAATATATCATGAAATTTTATTGTTAATCATCGATTAACTATTAGTTAATTATTAATTTTTATAGTCAATCACTGATTGACCATTAGTTAATTATTGATTGACCAAATTTGAAGAATGTTAAACTACTATTTTCCTAAATAAAAAGAAGTTAGGCCATCTATTAAATTAGGTGATTAAAAAATGCTATCCAGTCAAACTTTTCTAAGAAATAACTTCTTTTTAACTTAAAAAAAAAAAGAATTTTTTTCCCCAAACCATTAGAAAAAAAAGGCACACATTTATAACATTTATATTTTTTTAAAATTATGTATATTATAATAATATATGCCATTTATAGCATATCTATATTTACATTATAATATATATAGTGCAAATTACACTTCCCTCCTTCCTCCAAACTTTAGACTTTATTACAAAATGTTCCATGAACTTCAATTTATAATATTCTTTCTTTTTGAACTTTGAAAAAGTTTGTAAAATTTCACCCTCAAATAAATTTTTGACGAAAAAATGCATCTAACACTCGTTGGAAGCATTAGTGGAGGGGTATTAAGTACAAAATTATGAAATGATACATATTGACAGCACTCTTATCACCCATTCCCCTTATTAAATGTGAAATTTCGAAGTTGCCTATGGAAAAAAAAATGACATTCAACCATAATATTTACTTTTTTAACTTAATTAAAAACGTTTTACATTTAATGTCCATAACTCATATTTCAAACAAGTGTTATGTGTATTTTTTTTAATTAAAAAATTAATTGAGGGGAAAAATTTGCAAACATTTGCAAAGTTCAGAAGGAAAGAATGTTATAAATTAAAATTTAGAGAACATTATATAAAAAGGCTAAAGTTTAGGGTGAAAAATTATAATTCAAGATGTAGTAGTTATGACTTTCACTTAATAAGACATCAGACCTAATTTATACAGAGTTGTTCTATAATAGGACATACTTAGGCATAACACCTATTCTTATTATTATATTTTCTCTAGGGGTGATGGATTTAGACAATATAAATTTTGGGATGTATTCATTGATCATGAAAACAATTTGAGAAAAGTTGAATTAAGTTTTTGATTTTACATTCCACTGCTTACTTTTGTACTTAGAAATTAAATAATACGAACACCGTCTTAAAATAAGAAATTACGAATTTAAATTTATTTACTCACCTTCTACTCATGAAATTAAAATTTATTATTCAAAAAATAAGGAACTAACTAATCTTTTCACCAAGTAACTTTAATCTAATTACTTGTTTACATTAAAATGTGCCAAACTCAAAAAAAAAAAAAAAAAAAAAACTTAAACTTAACGTTATCAAAATTCTAAATAGGATTGATTAAAAAAAAAAAAAAAGTCTAAGTAGGATTACGGTAATCAGACGCTTCTTGCATGCGTTAGACGCTCACGTTATCAACTCAGAGAAACCAAAAAAAAAAAAAAAAAGAATTGAAACGAGCAATTATTAAATATTATCAAATGAATTGCTTAATTAGGTCACTCTCATGTTGACATTTTCCTGATTACAGAACAATGTCTCAGTATTACGTTCTTTCTGATAAGACAAAAATGGATACATCTCTGACTAGAAAACGAAATACTCCCCCCCACATTTATTTATTATTTATTATAATATTAATATCTTTCATTTATAATAACCCCAACCTCAATCAAGTAAATTATTGTCCCAACGACCATTTTGAAAAATAAAAAAATACTCTCTCTTCTCAAGCCCAATTTATCGCGAAAAATTACGAGAAGTTCACCGTATCATATCGCAATCATAAACTGTACGACTGTATCACGTGATATATATATATAATAATAAGTACAGCATCTCCATTAAGGACCATAACCAAAAGACCGGCTATTAGCTACTCTTTAACAGTGACAGGCTCGTTTAAAAAAAAATAAAAATAAAAAAAGGAAGAAAAGTTGCTTGATGGCAAGAATCGTAATATTGCTAGAAATCTGGGGGCGAGAGGTCCTTGGGGACCAACCGAGAAAGCTGTGTCGTTAATTGGGGGATCTGAGAAGAAGTGAAAATCGCTTTCCCAAGTTTTCACCTCCTATTCAGCTTACTCTCTGTCACGTTGGGAAACCGTTAGATTAATATAATCAGCTTAGATCAGGATTAAAGGATTGAATCGTACGGCGAGTACAGCATGAGCCCAATGAGCTTGCCCGTAGCGGAGTACGACTCCGAGTCTTCTCCCATCCCAGCTGAAGGACACCTGTCAGCTAGAGATTCCGCGCCGATGAACTCGACAAGAGATAGCCGGCTGAGTAGGACCCACGTTCACCTGTGCTTATAATAAGTAGAGTGATAACTTATCAATATTTTGATAACGTATCAGCCTATAATTAGATCATCTCCTTTACCTGTCGCCTCCTATAAAAATCACCATTTCTGCAAGTTTAGATATCTCGTACCTAACTATATATATGAATCGTATAATTATAGACAATTTCTTGAAAGAGAAAAAGAGAGAGGGAAGCTCTTAGAGGGAGAGAGAGAGAAAGAGAGAGAGTTTACTAAAGTTTCTAGAGAGAGAAAGCTCGTCTAAGCTCTCTCTCTCTATCCCTTTCTTCCGCCTTTGTTCGTCCGGTTCTGTGCTTTGCTTGTTCTGATTTGGCCGTCAAGGTGATAGCTCTTACCTTTCCTTTTCTCTCTCTGTGTTTTTTTGCATCTCCTGCTTTCAGATTTTTTCTTTTCATTTCTTGTATTTTTTGGCTTGACTTTTTTTTTTTTTTTAATCTTTTGGGTTTGAGTTTGGTGATTTATACTTTTTTTTTTTTTTTTTCCCTTTTGCGTCTTCGATTCCTCATGTGCCTAAAGCTGCTTTCTTCCTTTGTCTCTTTGATCTTTCGAATAGGAAAATAAAATTTTAAATTTTAAAATTTAAATAAAGGAACTATTTTGTTTTTCTCTTACCTGAATTTACCTTCTCATATGTCGGTATGTGCTCATCATATCTTATCATTTTGTGCAAAAATGGCGTTTTGTTTCAATGATCTGGTTTCTGGAGATTTGAGTTTTGTTTTGCCCCAACTTGAGTTTTTTTTAAAAATATTTTTGACCCCTTGAATTTCTGAACTATTTCTTCTGGTTGAGCCCCTTTCAAATTTCCGTGTTTACAATTTTTTTTTTCCTTTTCGAGTTTGTTAGTTTTATATTATTTTATTTTTATTTTTTCTTGCAGATCTAGTGAAAATTTCGGTGATATTTGTGGTTTTCGAATCGAAAACGGGGCGGTCAAGATGTCGTCGCTTAGTAGAGAGCTCGTCTTCCTGATCTTACAGTTTTTAGACGAGGAAAAGTTCAAAGAAACTGTTCACAAGTAAATCTCTATCAGCCAGTTTTGTTTTATTTATTTATTTATTTTTTACATAATGGCTAATTGTTGAATTTGTGGTTAGTTTGTATCCATTTTTGGCTCATTAATTGCTTTTTTGCATAAATAGGCTAGAACAGGAATCTGGGTTTTTCTTTAATATGAAGTATTTTGAAGATGAGGTTCATAATGGCAATTGGGATGAGGTTGAGAAGTACCTCTCTGGGTTCACGAAAGTAGACGACAATCGGTATTCCATGAAAATCTTTTTCGAGATAAGGAAGCAGAAGTATCTCGAGGCTCTGGATAAGTATGCTTGCAATCTGTCAAGTTCTGTCATGTTCATTCTTGAAAGGGTGGCTTAATTGCATGTGAGACTGTAACATTTTGTATTTTTGTCACAGGCATGACCGGTCCAAGGCCGTCGATATATTGGTGAAGGATTTGAAGGTCTTCGCGACATTTAACGAGGAGCTTTTTAAGGAAATCACTCAGCTGTTGACGTTAGATAATTTTAGGTAAGAAAAATGTTGTTAAAGTGTGGTGATCCGAATTCTCTTTAACCTAGCCCGAAAAGCTTGTGGTGCCATATTTGTGGTGAAGCTTTAATTATGAGATTTTTTTGGGCTTAGTGGTGGGCAACGAGATCAAGCCGTTGGGGGTACGGGCCGACCCGGTTTTTGATGGGAAGAATTGGATCCCAAACTACTACTAGGAATCAAATAAATAGAAATATCAACAATTAATCGAGAAATAAATGAGAAAATAACCACAATTACCACAACACAAGAATTTACATGAAACTCTAAAACAGAAGAAAAACCAGAGTCCTTAGGAAGAAATGCACTATGTGAAAAATTTCTACCATCACACAGCTTTTTTCTTTCACTCCCACGATTCCAATACGCCCACACTATACCCAAGCATACACCAACTTACCACCTTTTACACTAAAAAAAACATGAGAAATAAGAAAGGAATTTAACTAAAGTCAAAATACATAGTTTAAATGTATTGACTATGGCGATTAGAAACTAAGCCTTTGGGTTCCTTATATAGCCTTCAGAATCTTTCAACTATTGCTTCCTTTCTAATGTGTGACAAAGCTTTCCTTTTATCTTTGCCAAAATCTAAACAATCTCCACCTTAGCTAAATAAAAGAAACTTTCGTTACAACTACTGTCTTCACTGATAGTCATAATTCTCAACATAGAGAACTATCATACTCCACCATAAGAATACACCACTCAGAATTGACAAATTCAAAGAATTTCCCTTCGACACATGTCGAAAAACCTTGCAGAAAAGTTATGGTGCAACTTACTTGTTTGGTTTTCCCAGAAGTTCATCAGCCATTGACATTAATTCCACCACACACCTGAATCAATGCCAAACCAATGCCCGTGTGCAAACTTGTGGTTTCGCTACCACCAACACACCCTCTTCCATGACAAAGCGGACATACCATGAGGATGTATATCTCCCTTCTTCTTAGACGACATCATCGTCTCCCATGAAAAGAGAGACATTGTTAGCTTTTGACTTGGAGCTATCTGCTGAAACAGTTCCACCTTGACAATTTTTCTTTAGGTGCCCAGATTGTCCACGCCCCCAACAAACGACATTCTTCATGGAGTTCTTCTTCCCATTGCTTGCTACCAATGCTGAGTTCTCTGATGAAGTATTGCCTCCACTTTTCAGCCTTCTCTCCTCAAAAGGAGTTTACCGATAACTTTAGCAAAATTGATAGTCTCTTTCCCATACATGAAGATAGGTTTCATATGTTAATAAGAAGGTGGAAAAGACCAGATGATTCTTAACGCTTTATCCTCATCATCACTCTTACTCCCATAGCCTCCAGTTCAGAGACGATACCATTGAGAACACTCAGATGATCTGAGATTTTCATACCTTTATTCATATGCATCATATGAAACTATTCCTTCAGGTATAGTTGATTTGAGATGCCCTTCGCCTGATACAACTCTTCAAGCATCTTCTAGAGTTCCTTGGCTGTCGAAATTCCATGCACATTTGCAAGAACATTCTTTGGCCAAACACAGACGTGTTGCACTTGCAGCTCTCAAATCCATATCTTCCCTATCTTCATCACTCATACTAGACTTCTTAGAATCTTTGTCGGAATCAGGGCTTGGTCTCCTCTTCAAAGCCTTGTGTAACCCAGATCGTATCAGCATATCTTAACTTGCACTTGCCACAAGTCAAAATTGATTCTCCCATCAAATTTTTCCACATCAAACTTCACAGGGTTTGAAAACTTCGACATTTCTGTTTCACACTCTTAGCTTGGTAAACAATAACCGTGCAAGAATCGTAAATAATACCCACCAAGAAAGTTCTCAAGGAAAGATTGGAGGGGTCACATTGGTCCTCCTTAAAACCCAGTCTCCTTAGACAGAACTTTTTCAGATCGTATCAACAAAGCCACGTCACGATCCTGTATCTGATACCACTTGTTGGGCAAAATTGGATTCCTAAAACCACCCCAGGAATAAAAAAATAGAAATATCAACAATTAATGGAGAAATAAATGAGAAAATAATTACAATCACCACAACACAAGAATTTACGTGAAAAACTCCAAAACAGGAGAAAAACCACAGCCCTCAGAAAGAAATCTACTATGTGAAAAATTTGTATAATCACACAGTCTCGTTTTCTCACTCCCACGATCCTAATGCACTCACACTATATCCAAGCATGTGCCAACTCATACCCTTCTACACTCAAAAATGTGAGAAACAAGAAAAGAATTTAACTAGAGGTAAAATACAATGTTTAAAGTGTTTTTGATTGGGGTGATTAGAAACTAAATTTTTGAAATCCTTATCTAGCCTTCAGAATCTCTCAACTTTTGTTTCATTTCAATGTGGGACAAAGCTCTCCTTTTAATTTTGCCAAAACCCTAACAGTTTTTTACTTGGATCTAGCTTTAAGGTTTTTGGATATATATATATATATATATAATGTAATTTTAGGGTTTTATAATTATGCTCTTTTGCGGTTGCTGCTCTTCTTGTATTAATATTTGATTTAGTGGATTTCTTCTCTTCTGCCTTAGGTTTTTTTCCTTTTAGGGTTTTCCACGTAAATTTGTGTGTTCTTGTTTTAGTTTTCTTTGTTGCCTATTTTCGCTGCTTATTACGTAACAAATATGTACCTAGATGATTATAGTTTTGGCGGGAGAGAAAGATACCCAACTTATCTGAAATGTTTTCGCTTGTTAAAAGAGAGAACGAACAACTATCGAAGTACGGAGACACAAAGTCTGCCAGGGCAATCATGTTGGTTGAGCTCAAGAAGCTGATTGAAGCTAATCCATTATTTCGTGACAAACTGCAATTTCCCCAACTCAAGAATTCTAGGCTGAGGACCCTTATTAATCAAAGGTAATCTCTCTTGATGCTTTAAATTTTAGCTGACTACCTTAATCTGTTGTTTAATATGATATGACGTGGGGATGTTGCTGCAGTGGTGTTGTTTTGACTTCTAAATTTTGTGAATTGTTCGGAATGATCCTTAAGCATTCCGTTATGTTCACCAATAGTCAAGTAAGTGTGTAGGACTTTCTATCATATAAGGTTCGACCTAATCTGACTTTGCATTTACCTTCTTCTGACGTGAAAGCTGGGTTCCACCATCCCAAACTGTGGAAAACTAAAATACGGGGATTTAAGAAGTAATGCACCTACAATCTAAGGACTTGAATATATGCTTCATATAATGGGGACGTATGCATTTTATTTCTGGTGAACCGACACTAGAAATCTTATATTTACTGGTTGTTATCAGTACATACTAGCAGCAGATTGTTTGACTGATGAAGTTTTTCACTTTTTTTTGGGCACTGAGAAAGAACCAATTTTCCTTTTACATTACAGCTTAAATTGGCAGCATCAACTTTGTAAGAACCCAAGACCGAATCCAGATATAAAAACTCTTTTTGTGGATCACTCGTGTGGACAACCAAATGGGGCACGTGCTCCATCACCTGCGAACAATCCTTTGCTTGGAGCATTACCGAAAGCTGGAGGCTTTCCACCTCTTGGTGCACATGGGGTAAGTTAAACTGCTAAACTGTGTAATGTTGCCAAGTTTTCCATGATAAACTTTCCCTTGATGTTCTTGGCTTCAATTGTTCAGCCCTTTCAACCTGCACCAGCTCCAGTTCCAACACCCCTCGCTGGTTGGATGTCCAATCCTTCCACTGTTACTCATCCTGCAGTTTCTGGAGGAGGTGCTATAGGTCTAGGTGCTCCATCAATTCCAGGTAATAGATTATCTATTTTGTTTGATGCTCAGGGTATTCTGTGATATGATGCTAATATGACATGCAGTTCCTGACTCTAGTTTAATTGGTTTTATTGTTTTGTAGCTGCATTGAAGCATCCAAGGACTCCTCCTACTAATCCTTCCGTGGACTACCCATCAGCGGATTCTGATCATGTTTCTAAAAGAACGAGGCCTATGGGAATTACTGATGAGGTGCTCCAAATATATGCAAATCCATGAACATTCACCTCCCGTAGAATGATTTCTAATGCTCCTTTGCCCCTAACATAAATTTTGTTTCACTTCTGCAGGTAAATCTGCCTGTTAACATGTTGCCAGTAACATTTCCGGGACATGGTCACAGTCAGGCTTTTAATGCGCCTGATGATTTGCCCAAAACTGTCATGCGGACTTTAAATCAGGGTTCATCACCTATGAGCATGGATTTTCATCCTGTTCAGCAGACTCTCCTTCTTGGTTTGTCTCTTAATTCGATTACTTGGGTTTTTAATTTCATTTGCAATTTGTAATACTTAAGGGTTTACTGTCTTACCCGATAAATGGTCTAGCTTACTACTTGTATTGGCTTTTCATTGTTTGCCACTCCCACTTTGATGCTTCAGTTGGTACCAACGTGGGGGACATAGGATTGTGGGAAATTGGATCACGGGAGCGATTGGTTCTGAAGAACTTTAAAGTTTGGGATCTTAGTGCATGTTCAATGCCTTTGCAGGTGCGTCCATTCTTCTCTTCTATCTAATTCTCTTTTTCTTTGTTTTTTCTTTTTGGGTTCTTCTGAAGCAACCTCAACAGGTGTCCCTACTTGTCCATTTTAATCGAGTAATTTAGGATTTTTGTATGTTTTGCCACTGATCATAATTGTTTCCCTTGTTGAATTCAGGCTGCCTTAGTTAAGGATCCTGGTGTTTCTGTCAACCGTGTTATTTGGAGCCCTGACGGTTCTCTATTGGTAAGTTTTGAGTATAACAGATTACTCATTGGATAGTGTAGCCTTATCACCATAATCTTTTTTAGAGCTGAACCGAAACGTTAATCCTATATTGCCTTGCTTTTCAAATTTCAGGTGTTGCATACTCTAGGCACATTGTTCAAATATATTCTTATCAAGGGGGTGATGATGTACGACAGCACCTAGAGGTAGGTGGATAATGATACATAGTATATGTGGTTTCCTATTTTTCACCCCTTTTTGCCGTGTTTGCCATGGAGTTTTCCATACTGACAGTGACTAAATTCCTGATGCAGATTGACGCTCATGTTGGTGGAGTAAATGATTTAGCATTCTCCCACCCAAATAAGCAACTCTGTGTTATTACCTGTGGTGATGACAAGATGATCAAGGTTGGTTACTGATTCATGTTACCTGCTTTTCTTTTGTAATCGCCTTATCAGAATAAACTGATTTTCTTTTCTAATTATCTTTTGAATTTCAGGTTTGGGATGCTGCTACTGGTGCAAGACAGTACACCTTTGAAGGTCACGATGCTCCTGTTTATTCTGTCTGCCCTCACTATAAGGAAAATATTCAGGTAATGCTTCGTTATTTACAATCATCTTCATAGCATTAGCTACAGTCGTTAAGCTTATTCTTCTTGCACTTGCTTTTCCTTTTCACTAATTGCAGCTGGTCCCCTCTTTTTATTCTGCAGTTTATCTTTTCAACAGCTCTAGACGGAAAGATAAAAGCATGGTTGTATGACAATCTGGGATCTCGAGTTGACTATAGTGCTCCTGGCCGCTGGTGCACCACCATGGCATACAGTGCAGACGGCACAAGGTTAATAACTGGTGTCATCTGACTACTAGTTTTACTGATCTTATAGTGTTGTTTTGTGGATACATACTCTAAACGTGGATTATGTATCCCCTTTGCAGGCTTTTTTCATGTGGGACAAGTAAAGATGGAGAGTCATTTATTGTTGAGTGGAATGAAAGTGAAGGGGCTGTCAAGAGGACCTATCAAGGATTCCGCAAGCGTTCTTTGGGTGTTGTGCAATTTGATACAACTAAAAATCGGTTTTTGGCTGCTGGTGATGATTTCTCAATTAAGTTCTGGGATATGGACAATGTTCAACTTTTAACGACCGTTGATGCTGATGGAGGACTTCCTGTGAGTTCATTACATTAGATTATATAGGTAGTCTTCCATTTGAAATAAGTTATAACGATTGCTTATAATTTTTCTTTCTTAATTAATCCCTAGGCAAGCCCCCGTATCCGCTTTAACAAGGATGGAACTCTCTTGGCTGTTTCTGCCAATGACAATGGGATTAAGATTTTGGCAAATACAGATGGAGTTAGATTGCTGCGCCCTTTCGACAATCTTCCTTATGATCCACCAAGGACATCTGAGACTGTGACAAAGGTAGTTTTTGCCGAGACTTACTTTTGTGATGCGGGGTCTTTTCTTTTTAAACTGCCTAACATGTTATGTATGTCTCCTCCAGCCTACAGTAAGCACAATTTCAGCTGTTGCTGCAGCTGCCGCATGTGCTGCTACCAGTGCTGGAATTTCAGAGAGAGTTTCGTCTGTTGTTACCATTGCTGGAATGGTTTGTTTTCTAATAGCCGTTGAATCTTCATTTTTTCGCCCCAGAATTATACTTCCAATATCTATTTCTTTAATTTCCCTCAAAAAAAAAAAAAAAAAAATCTGTTTCTTTAACAACAAACCAGAGCTTTTCTAATCATGTGTTTAACTAAATCTATGACAGAATGGGGATGCCCGGAACTTGGCGGATGTGAAACCTCGAATAGCTGAAGAATCCAATGACAAATCAAAAATTTGGAAGCTCACAGAAATCAGTGAACCATCTCAGTGTCGGTCTTTGAGGCTCCAGGAAAACATGAGAGTAACCAAGGTTTTGCCAAGCTTATTAAATTAGAAGTAAACTAATAACGAGTATATTTGATTTTTCTAATCATAATGCTGTGTTAATGTTAATCATATTCTCGAGTAAATGTGACTGTTTAAGGCAAGATAAGATAGCATGTCAGATAAACTGAAAATGGTATTGAGTAAAAAAAGCCTAATGGATGTTGCATTCCATTTCTACCATGTTATTTTATCATGACTAGCTTCTCCTTGGTTTCCAGATATCAAGGTTAATTTATACAAATTCCGGGAATGCTATTTTAGCATTGGCATCAAATGCTATTCATTTGCTATGGAAATGGCAGCGTAGTGACCGTAATTCTACTGGCAAAGTAAGTGCATACCAGCATTTCTGTCAAACCTTAAGTGGTCTTTGTTTCCAAATATTGACATAATTGCTTCATTATTTTCAGGCGACAGCTAGTGTATCACCTCAATTGTGGCAACCAGCAAGTGGCATTCTAATGACCAATGATATTTCTGACACTAATCCTGAAGAGGCCGTGCCTTGCTTTGCTTTGTCCAAAAATGATTCTTATGTAATGTCAGCATCTGGAGGAAAGATTTCCCTTTTCAATATGATGACTTTTAAGGTAACATAGGAGTCCTATACTTCGAGATATTTATCCTTTTTCCTTCAACTAATCTCTGTTTCTTTTTGGCAAGCGCAGACAATGACAACTTTCATGCCACCACCACCTGCGGCAACGTTTCTTGCCTTCCATCCTCAGGATAACAATATTATTGCTATCGGAATGGATGATTCTACAATTCAAATATACAATGTCCGCGTAGATGAGGTCTGATGCTGGATGTGGAAATTTATCTGCACCACTCGTTTTGGGATTCTTGTTCTTAAGTCGCTGTTTTCTTGATGTAGGTAAAGAGCAAGCTGAAAGGCCACTCTAAACGGATTACTGGTCTAGCTTTTTCTCATGTACTGAATGTGCTAGTTTCATCCGGAGCAGATGCTCAGGTCATAATTCTTTACTTGACATGTCACTAAAATATATTTGTTCCACCATTGGATTCAAACCATTCATAATATTTAGTTGTATGAACTTTGCACTACTTACCTATGTTGGAGCCATGTTGAGGAAACGGTTCTCAATATACTGATATGATCGGTTCACTTAATAATTTTTTTCACATTCCAGATTTGTGTGTGGAGCTCTGATGGTTGGGAAAAGCAGAGGAACAGATTCTTGCAGATTCCAAGTGGGAGGACGCCATCATCTCTGTCAGACACACGTGTGCAGTTTCATCAGGACCAGATGCACTTCCTGGTTGTGCATGAGACTCAGCTTGCCATATATGAAACCACAAAGCTAGAATGCGTAAAGCAGGTATTTTCATCGTCTCAAGTGCACGGGTTTGAAGGTACCATGTGTACAGCCTAATTTGCTATCATCCTTGACTTGAGTTTTTAAGAAATATGTGCTGCAGAAAAGAAAAATGGGCTTTTAGCAAATCCATAGCTTAACACGATACCAAAGCCTAGTTGTTAATAGGCAGTGTTTGAGTGCTTTTAAGCCCCATTTCTGTTAACTATAATCCTTTACTTCCATTCAAGGTGTTTCTTTTTGTTGATGCGAATATCCATAATTAACCTTATGGTTTTGTTTTCAGTGGATCCCACGTGAATCTGCTGCATCAATCACTCATGCAACATTCTCGTGTGACAGTCAGCTTGTATACGCCAGCTTTTTAGATGCCACTGTCTGCGTGTTTAGTGCTGCCAATCTCAGATTACGATGTTGCATCAATCCTTCTGCTTATCTACCTGCAAATATCAGGTACTTAACCACCTTGCTCCTTTGTAAGACTTAAAACCTATTCCAACTTTTTCCTCCAAAACAATGCACTGGCTTGACTTGTAGTTGTCTCTTCATGGTAATGATCAACATATTCTAAACCCAATTTGAACTTCTGTTCCATGCACAGTTCAAATGTACAGCCATTGGTGATTGCGGCCCATCCACAAGAAGCAAATCAGTTTGCGTTGGGACTATCGGATGGTGGGGTTCATGTCTTTGAGCCTCTTGAATCTGAAGGCAAATGGGGTGTGCCTCCGCCGGCTGAGAACGGGTCAACTAGCAACGTGCCAGCTACTCCAGTTGGAGGCGCAGCTTCCGAGCAAGCTCAAAGATGATCAAATGCCTGCCAGACTTACAAGCTCTTTTACATGCTTGGCTTGCTGGCCCCCTTTCCATATTTAGGTATGCATTCATATTCTTGATACTGAACATCTTCTGCTCATATAGTAGAATTGGTTTCTTCTTTTTTCGGTTTTTCGCTTTGTTAACTCGTGCTTCTCTCTCTGCTATGTTGCAGTTCGTGGTTCCTGATATGTAATTTTTTTTTTTGCTGGAAGTTCATGATATGTAATTTACTCAAGGAACGATGTGCAAAAGATCTAAATTAAACATTTTGGGGTCAAAATTCGTGTTAAGGTAAACAAACGTTTGTAGGGAGTTGCGTTTTTCTTTAACCATGTTGGATATCAGTGCTGTTTTAACTTTTATTTTTCATTTTTACTTGGACATTGGTGTTCTTTCTGTGATTTTGTTCGGCAATCCATATCTGGAGGAAGCTAGCTCTTCGTTTCTCGTACTTAATTGTCTGTCCTTGCTCGCTGGGATTTTTCTTCTATGGGAGTTACTTATTCAAATCTTATTTGTAAATACAACCGACTAAACGTAGATTTTGTTTTGTTTGTTACCGTTTTTTTTTCCTTTTTTTTGGCCCGTAAACTATAGGCGTGAAAAGTGTTGCATTTTGTGTGAAAGGGTATCAAATCTTAGAAGCGCTATAAATCATGTAGATGCACCGTCTTTAAAGCACCAAAATTGCTGTAATTTTGCCTATAGCTTTTTAGCTTTTTGCTTTTTTGTGTTTTTGTATAGTTTTTTAACGAAGCTTCCCACGAGCTCCGTATAGATTCATTATTATTATTATTATTATTATTTTATTTTTATTTTGTAACTTGGAGATGGGAATTCACCTTGGTCATACATGCAATCTCCATTTAAGCTCTGCTATTTCAACTCATCGTCGGTATTATATAAAAATTTAAACTTAACCTCATTATTAGTGCGACACCCGAGCCAACCAAAAAAAAAAAAAAAAAACCCTAAACTAGGTGCAATACTCACAGATTCCCGAATCCTCAATCTCAGTTATTTAAAAAAAAAAAAACTCAAGTTTGACGCTTCTACGTTACACTGTATTGGCTCATTGATAATATATGTCAAAAAATTAAAAAAAGAAGACGACTGTGCTGTGGCAAGTTGTTTCACTCACTGCCACGAAATTCGGCAAACACATCGAACCGAAAATATAAGACAAGCCACGAACGTGTTGGCATGGCGGGCTTCTTTGGCATTGACAAATAATCACACAGAATTTGCATCATTTGACTTGGTGCGAAAATGACACAACAAGTACATAGTTTCTGGCGGTATAGATCACGTGAAGAAACTCCAGAAACAAAAGAAAGACACGGTGTAGAAAAATAGGAACAGAAGAAGAGAGATTCGTAACTCTCTGCGTGTGGCTGAAAGATAACTTTGTCGCTTAGTTCATGTTGCCTCTACTTTTCAATTAATCGCCGATCGATCATGATTAATTAATAATTAATCATTATTTGACCATGATTAATCACTCATTAATGACCGTTTTTCTAAACAAAAGAAATTTCGGTAAATAAACAAGTGCTTTAAAACTAAACAATAAAGCCTCGTGGTTTAAACAACTAGTGCGGAGCATAACATCATTTAGGAAATGCATGTAAAGCCAATCTCCAGACAAGGCCATTGCCTGCATGGTTTGAGATAAAATACTGTACAAAAAAAGTAGTACATTATGAATCAACGGTCTCAGCTGAAAGATTACTATATACATACTTGTACACACTCACACACACACACACACACACACATATATATGTATAATCTGTCACAGCAGAAGATGTGTACAAAAATCTCCGGACACCCAAAGTTTGCTTAAAAGACTCGTGCCTAGGAAGCTTATATATACACACACACACACACACACACAAATATTCTTCCAAACCCAGTATTACGATTGGAAAGAAACCTTCACATAGAGCATAGAGGGGCAGGACCAAATCATTAAGTGCAGTTTTACCATTTCTTCTTGCCTTCTTTAATATACAGTAGTTGTTTCTCCATGATGAGAGTTGCTTGCGGTCTGCGCTAATACCCCCACAGCTACTCGGGTCGGAAGCTTACCAGATCAGGGAGGTGCTTCGACTGAAGATTCTTGATGTCGTTCACTGTCACCTTGCAGGACTCCAACGTCAGTGACTTCAAATTCTTCAGTGTTCTCAAATGCCGAAGCCCCGAACTGGTGATGCGAGAATTCGACACATTCAAAGAGACCAATCCTGTCAGACCTGCATTTTCACGAATGGAATTCAAGCTTTTACAATTGACAGGAGCTTACAAAACTATGTAAGAAACATGTTCTTCGTTTATCTATTGCCTGAGCACTATAACATTGATGACACTCGAGGGCTGAGAAGTGAAGAAATATGACTCGTTTCCACTTGAAATTTCGGGTATTTTACGTACATCCTCGAACACTGACGACATAGATCATGAATATTTCTGGGTAGGCAAAGAAACAACTATAGATAAATACTTGGCTCATGGGCATACTTGAAATCATCTCCAAGGTTTTGTCTGTCAGGTTGCAGTTTTGTGACAGATTCAACAATGTAAGGGATGACAGGTCTTTGATATTCCTTATACCAGAATCGGTCAATCCTCCGCCACAAATTTCCAGAGACTTGAGATTCTTGAAGTCTGAATATAGAAAGATCAACATTGTCACATATGTCTTTAAATGCTCAACATATACCAATTATCATTCCTAAGTATGCACAAGCGAATATTACATGTTTAGGTGCGGCAAAATGTGCTTTAAGTTATAGTTAGAGCACTATTTTTTAAAATCATTTCTCTTAATTTCTGATCGTGGATAGTCATCTGGTCTTCCAACACAATATGTAGGTTCATGCTAAAGTAAATCTGCCTAAATTAAATACAATTTCTGGGTCCAGGAAGAAAATTATAAATGTTCTGAGAGGGCAAGCTTGAATATGTGAAATCAAGGATGCAAACAGGAAATTCTGTAAGGGGTCTTATTAAAAATAAAAACAACTAAAAAGGACAAAAGAGAAAGAAAAGAGAGCAGTTGGCTAAGTTCAATCACAACTATCTGGGTGATTCTTGTAAAACCAAAACCATCCCAAATGATCACAAGTGGCTTGCCCTGATCAGATGGAGAATAGACTTCTAAGAAAATCATGTCTACCCCCAGACAGCCTTCTGAATTAATTTAAGAAGTCGATGTCATTCTACATAACAAATCAGTAACACATTTTTAACACAATATGCAACTGAACCTCAATAGGTTATGTCACGTACTTCGCAAGTAGTTTGTTCCAGAGTCTGTAATGCGAGCTCCAAAAAGATCCAGATGTGTTAATCCGGTCAAACCTGAATTGTTAGAAGCCAAAAAATGCATCAATTTAGAATCATACCATGCTCAGAATCAAGACAGTCAAAGATTTGTGATCAAGCATGAAACCGTGCATGTGATCGATGATAATTTTAACCCAAGTTGGGAGCATATACAAACTCAAACAAGATAAGTGTACTTGGATTGAAAATCCATGAAGTAAACTTACTCGTTAGAGCTGCAAGTCCAGAGTCTGTAATTTGGCGAGCATCCAAATTAAGTGATTTTAGAGATGAAAGTCCAGACAGTTTACGTAAACCACTGTCGGTAATTACAGTGAATGATAGATTAATACTCTCCAAATTAACCAAACCTACAGTCCAGAATGACCTGGTCAGCATTAGAAGAGAATCGTCATTGGCCTTTTTAAACCATAAGTGGAAGATAAAAGGCCTAACCAGATATATGGCGAAGCCCATTGCTCCCAACTTCAGTGTCTGACAACTCCAGACATTTCAATTGTCGAAGACCTAAAACCAAACATTCAAGTGTAAGAATCAGCATTAAATGCATACAAGGATGAACTAATAACAAGAGAGATGGCAGGTGTGCATCACTAGGATGTCAAATGAACATGTAACTAGAAAAACACAAGATCTTGTTTTCTCCCCTAAGAAAACTGTTAAAAGTGAATATGATTAAGAAAAACACAAGATCTTGTTTTCTCCCTCTAAGAAAACTGTTAAAAGTGAATATGATTAAAAATAAATGCTTGTTTTTTTCCCTTTAAGAAATATGATTAAACATAGATATGCAGACAGGACAATTAATTGTAAATTACTTTTTCCAAACTCAGAAGACTAAATCATTGGCAGTTGAAGGTGAATTACGTCATCCATACTTCAGATAGAACAGAATAGAAAGTTCAATTGGACAGGAAAATTCGGTGATAATAAGACTGCAGGATGGGAATTCTATCTTTTGCTTCCATAAGTTAGAAAATTGTGACGAATATAAGATATTAATTTTGATCCGTAAACGATGCAAGGGAGCATACTCTACTGCATTGGTTAGCAAAACATTAGAAACAAAACTAGCATGCATTTGCTAGCCACTGACCTGTCAAATTTACCAGCCCTTCATCACCAATCCTACAAGAATCCAAGTTCAAGCTCTCCAAAGTTGTCAAACCTGCTTACAGCAAGAGAAATCGTATAGTACATTTGTAAACCAATATCCAAGTGAACTAATATAACACAAATTTATAAGAGACTTCCTAATTTCCTCTCAATTTTATTTGTTTGGTGGATAGCGCACAAACCAGATGCACTGACATGCCCACGTAAACATGTTGTCTCTCCAACAAATGTTTCGATTTAAGCATTTTCTCCCCTACTAGTCCACAAAGAAACTAGTCCAAAATCTACAACCCTCCAAAGAAATAAATAAATGCATATGTAGAAGGCGAATGCACAAATGTTGCACAAAAACGAACCAGCAGGAAGCTTAGAAGTTCCACTCATATTCTGCTTGAATCAGTTTTGTCAAGTAGAAAGGGAAATAAGTTGTTCTTTCTAGAAGGGGAAGAGGGGAAAAGGAAAGGGGGGGGTACCCAATGGCAAAGATCTGACTCCAAAAACCTAATGTAAAATAATAGATACAATTTCCCATGTTTGCGAAGCACCGATCGTGCCAAAATTTCTGTTTTATGATATTATTTTTATCCTTCGTTTTTTATTTATGGAAAGCTAAACCAAAAGGAACCTATGATAAGAATGCGAGTTTTCAACTAAAACACAAAAGAGGGTGAAAAAGAAACTACCTTTCAAGGGTGCCAAACAAGCATCTGTAATGTCATTGAATGCCAAATTTAGCACTTTCAACTTCACAAGTCCTGCATCAAATTAAGTATTGATTGAAGGTTAACCTGAGTATTTCTGAAAATAGAAGTACAAACCAATAGACATCAAAGAATAACTTTACGTATAACTTGCACGTACCAAGAGAAACGATCTATTAAATCATAAACCACTTACGAGAAAATTTTTCACATCCATTGTCAGTAAGACAGCATCTGCTGAGATTCAGATATTGCAGCGCTGTAAGAGCTGAAAAAAACAACCAGGATATTAGGTCAAGCAAAGCTAGAGCAGAAGATTCCCTGGGTATTAAATTAAAAAATATAGTGAAATCTGATCCTGTTTTATCCATCGTTTTAACATATAACAGACAAAAAAAATACAGAAGGCATGACATCTTGTTCCACCCACCAGAATATGCTATACAAGCTTACATCATCAGAGAAACATTCAATATATATGAAGTGTGAACTAGGTGTACCTTCAAGTTCTAAGCTCCTCCAGGATACATAAGCAATTTTAAAAACTTAAATCACCACTAGAAGATAGAAATAAAATGGAAATTAATGTGTATAAACACATTAAGTAGTGGCACACGCATGCACTTACCCATGTGGACAGCAATAAAAATGCAATAAAATCTTATAAATTCAAAGATAAGAATGGCTCCAAAAATAGCCAAGTACATGAGGAAAATGCCAACCTGAAAGAGAGTCCAAACATGCAGCAGTAACTGGGCATCCCTCCAAGTTCAATAGAGAAAGATTGTGAAGACCTTCAACAGAAAAGGGTGATTTATACACGAAAGCAACCAACAAGAAAATTGTTTCTGACAAACAAACTACGTCTGCCTTCATAACATTATCCTTAACATCCAGTCGAGAAAACCGCAATCATTTCTGGTGCTGTTAAATATGACACTGAAATAGCAACTAAATACCTTTTAAGCAAGAAATGCCACAATCTGTAACTTTACTGCAAGATATTTGTAATCCTTTTAAGTTTGTAAGCCCTGGAATACAAATGAAGAAATAATTTTGAGAAATGACCACTTCCAACAAAAATAAAGTCCTATAACAACCGAACATGGAATTCCACCAACTAAGCAAAGGAAGAGGAGGTGTTTTGTAAATAACCTGAGAGAGGCTTCATGTCAGCATCCGTTATGCAGTTGCACCAATTGATATTCAAAGACTCCAACCTTGTTAAATCTGGGCATAGACATAGACAGAATGAACAAGCTAAATCACTGTGGTGACAAATTCATCCAGTTGAGGTAGGCTAAAATAGTAAACCTCTGTTTCGTGCACAGTTTTAGATTAGAGATGAACATACGTTCAAGATAAACAAGTCCACCATGGATCCCAGGACATCGCTCCAGATCCAACTTGACCAGGTTGACCAGTCCAGCAAAGGCACTCATTCCTTGGGCAGTAATCGCATTGTTTCTTCTAAAGCTTAAACTCGTCAAGTTTGAGAGACCTGAAAGACTCACTTATGGTCATGCAGACATCCCACAAAGTCCAGTCCAGAAAAGAGAAATGCTCATTTTCAACTCGCAAAATATTGTGCATGTTTCAGGCCCCAAAATAGTTGCAAAAAATGTCGAGGAAAAAGGGGAAACAGAATCGTGCTCCAAATGAAGGCTCTATAGCGTTATATTTCAATCTTGCTGCATTAAAGCGCTTGCCCTGAGAAGTAAACTGCATTGGAAGGAACGACTAATATAAGAGAACAGAATAAGAAAGACTACCGCTGATGTGTTCCAGCCCATGGTCTGAAATTTGGTCGCAGTAATTAAAGTTCAATGCTTGGAGATTTGTGCAATCTTTGAGGTGAATCAACCCACTGTCGGTAACATCAGAAACAGATAGATCCACAGAAAGTAAAGACGACCCCTGTGATGAGACGACGCCCATCCAACTGTCATTCACTCCAGGGTAATCTCCCAAGTAAAGATCCTTTCAAACACATTACACGAATCTTCAGGTCAAATGACATATAAAAACACTTAACATTAAGCTAAAATAACCAGGTTGAAGAACCATCGAGTACCTGCAGTGCACAATCCCTAAAAGCTTCAAGAGAAACCTCATTTAGGCGACCGGAAAACACCAGTTCATTAAAAATCTGCTGACTAATGTCCCTTGGGAGCTTTGAGAAGGTGTCATACCTATCAATGTCCTGCAAGAGAAAGTAGCATTACGCATCACTCGCGATATGAAAGATTACAAGATTACGACAAAACCAAAGACTTTGTAGAATCGCCAAAAACCGAATACCTCTCGCGTCTTATGGATGCACAAGTTCAAGAGGGACGGACAGTTCCCTTTTCCCGGTTGAATATCAACAGCAGCTCGAGAAAAAGAGGTTGACAACCACTTTGAACTCCCGCTTTTGCAGTATCTTCGGGAAACCCCTCCATTTAAGTTGTCTTCCTCTTCTCGTTGATCTCGCTTCCTAGAACAAGCTCCCCCCATCGAGAAAATCCTTGTAATCAATTATATATCATAAAAACTGCAGCAGAAAGTACTCCAACCCATTCAATTCCCAGAAATTGGAAAAAAAAATAAAAATAAAAAATAACACAACACAAACATTCTCCATTGATAGATGGCATGGGAGAAATAGGAAAATAAGAATTATTTATGGTGAATATTATTACAAGACGGGGAATTACTTCTGATGCAGGAATACTTATTTAAATCACCAAATAGTAGAGCTAATACATGATGAAGAATGATGTTCCGTTTGGTTGCCGAGGAAACAAGTCATGAATTTCCCGGGAAAAAGAAAAAAGGACAAAACTTTACAAGTATAACTTCAGCTGAATGTTTTTGGCTAGGATACATAGCTCAGTTAAAGTCAAGCATTCTAATTTCTCACGTCCTCAATAAATTCATCTGCAACTTTTACTTTATAGTTTCACTTGTACATCAAATTTTCTCGAAAACCAAACAAAAACTGGTCAACGATTCAGCAAAAAAAAAAACACACACACACACACAAAACACAAAACAGAACAGAACAGCACAGCTTACAAAGGAAGCGCTGACATGAAATTCGCAATAAAACCGCAACTAACAGTACAGAGGCGATCAGCTATTAGATGAAAAAAAATAAAAGAACATATCACATAAAAGACAGACAGAGAGACTGCGATCCTACTTCCGATGGTGTTTTCCAAAAAAAAAAAAAAAAAAAAATTTACGAAATAATAATCAAATAGAAAAAAAAAATCTACGGTTCCCGAGATTTTCGCGCGTTAAGAAACAAAGTTTTCTCAGTGAATCACCTCGCAAATTCATAAAAGGAGTAACAAACCATACCAGAAAAATAAGAAAAATTTCCAGGAAAAGGAAAGAAAATCGAAACAGATATTTTCCAGGAAAACAAAGCAAGAAAAAAAAAAAAAAAAACCCTTAAAGCTCTACCTAAACATGACGAATTCTTCTCTCTTTAGTTGCCTGATTGTGTAGAAATAGAGGGACGAATATCATGATCAAAAGGCATTCATCATTCGGTGGTGGCTTCTGGAGAGAGAAGCTAGGAGTGAGACGGTAAGGGGGGAGAGAGAGAGAGAGAGAGAGAGAGAGAGAATGGTTTGGTGTTGGAAAATGGGAAGAGAGAGAGAGAGAGAGGTGTATGGCCGAGGCGAGTCCGAGCCAACGGATGGTCGCCACGTAGCGGCTGCTGTCAGCTACTGGTTCGGAGTTTGGTGCGTGGCAAAGGAAGATGAGATACCAGTGGGCCCCATTCTTTGGGCTTTATCCACATTGTGGCCTTCTGGGTCCCACCCTCTCCCCCTGATTGTGCGTTTGCTTCGGACCTGTGTACACGCAAACGCCCCTCAAACATTGATCTAAAGCCTTCTTCCCCCCTCCACTTTAAGACATTTACGATTTTCTCCTTCAGTTAAGGTTTTTACGAAAAATCACACTTAATTGATGTTTAGTGAATGAGTTTAGTTTAAGATTTTTAAGTTTCAATAGTAATTTAAGACAAAAAATTTTTTCACAAGAAACAAAAAAATTTTTCAGAAAAAGATAAAAATCATGATGAAAAAAGTACAATTTAATTTAAACTAAACTTATCACCAAACACCCCCTTAACCGTGACATTGAATATGAAATTATAAAATAGTACTCATTGATGATATATGTAACACTCACTATTCTTATTAAATATGAAATCATGAAGTTAAAAGTTAGAAGAACAGTATGAGAAAAAATGACAATCACTTCTAAATATTTAATCTTTTAATCAAATTATAATATCAGTTTTGTAATTTCTTACTTAACACTCCTCCAACTCATGCAGTCAATAAATTTCACATACATTTTTTCATAAAAAATTTAATTAAGGAGAAATCTGTAAATGTTTCAAAATTTAACTGGAAAAAGTATTACAAATTGAAATACGTGAGATATTTTGTGACAATACCTAAAATTTGAAGAAAAAGTGAAAAATATATATATTTCAACTAATGTGCCCAATGACTAGAAATGATATTTTTATCCATGATACGAGTACTTGCAGGTACCTACTCTATTATGAGCCAGTATGAGAGATAATATATGAATATGATGGTATAGATATGAGAGGTTAACATTAAACCCCCGTATCGGTGCGGAAAGCAGAAGTGGTGAAACTTTCCCGTACCCACACCTGCCCCCACTTATATTCACAGTTGAAAAAATATATTTATATGTTTATACAAACATAATTTGAATTTTCAGTGTTTTAATATTTTAAGATTTTTATGAATTTGTTTATAGATCTCTGAATATTAGATTTTATTTTTATTTTCATATATATTTGTAAAATTTTATGAAAACTTTAATAAAATTTATTTTAAGTTTTTTTTTAGTTCTTAATGGACAACTAGGCATGATATAGATATAATACCTTTAGAGTCCGTTTGGTTGGTTAGTTTGAGTTGAAATGTTTTACTTGTAATAGTAAATTTTTTTGAATTTTCAGAAAAGACAAAAAACTTTTTGAGAAAAAGACAAAAATTTTTTAGAAAAAAAACAAAAAAAAGTATAGTTTGAGTTGAAATGAGATGATAGACAAACAAAGCATAAAGTAGAAATTGAATATATCTACATTAAATTAAACGAGTAACGAAGGTTAAAAAATGAAGGATATAGAAGTGTAGAAAGCATACACAACCGCCCCCGCCCCGCCCCCGCCCCCGCCCCCGCCCCCGTTAGCATCTCTACCAATAACATGAACTTTGGCTCATTTTACTCAAACGACATGTCGTTTTAAAGTTCGAGAGTAGATTCTTTCTCATCCCTCGTAAAGCCTCCTAAATTCCCCGGCTTTTGCTTTTAGCTTCATTCGAAGCTCTAAAAATGGAAGAAGAACATGGGGAGAGCCAGAGACTCCTTCTGCGTACTCTCCGTTTCCCGGTTTCTTCATCGCTTATCTTCCTTGAAAGACGTGCAACAACTCCAAGCTTTCGTCATCAAGGCAGGTTTATCGGCCGACAATTCTCTGATCGCGAAGCTCATCGCTTTGACTTCTCTGTCTCCGTACGGGTGTCTCGCGCACGCCCAGTCCCTGTTCGAAGAAACCGCCATGGACGACCCTTTTGTCTGTAACACCATGATCAGGGCTTACGCTAGAAGCGTTTTCCCCATAAAGGGTGTGCATGTTTACAATCATTTGCAGAGATTCGATGTTGGGTCTGACAATTTCACCTTCAGTTTCGCTCTCCGAGCTTGCGCCAGAGCTCTGAAATGGCTGGAGGAAGATGAAGTGGATTCTTGTCGTTTGGTGATTGGTCGTAAGGGGGTTGAGATCCATTGCCGGGCTTTGAAGTTGGGGTTTGATCGCGATGGATATGTTCAGAACTCGTTGGTTTTCTTGTATTCTCAATGCGGGGTTGTGGAACTTGCGCGCCAAGTGTTCGATGAAATGACTGAAAGAAGTGTTGCGTCTTGGAACATCATGATTTCGGCCTATGATCATATCAATGATTTCGAGTCAGCGGATTGCCTTTTCGCTTTGATGCCTCGGAAGAATGTGGTTTCTTGGAACACCTTGTTATCGCGGTATGTTAGGTTGAGGAAGATAGAAGCTGCAAAGAAGTTGTTTGAAGAAATGCCGGAGAGGGATTCAATTTCTTGGAACTCTATGATTGCCGGTTATGTTCAGGTCAAAGATTATGGTGGAGCGTTGAATATCTTCCGGGATATGCATATTGCCAAGGTGGAAGCCACAGAGGTTACGCTAATATCTGTTCTTGGTGCTTGCGCTGAAACGGGTTCGCTAGAGATTGGTTGGAAGATACATGAATCTTTGAAAGCAAAAAATTACAAGATTGAAGGATATTTGGGTAGTGCTTTATTGGATATGTACGCTAAATGTGGGAAGTTGAGTTCAGCTTGGGAGCTATTCAATGAGTTGAAAATGAAATCTGTAAGTTGCTGGAATGCGATGATTGTAGGTTTGGCTGTCCATGGCCACTCCGATGAGGCTTTGGATTTGTTTTCCACGATGGAAAAGAGAGTTGACGAGGTTAGGCCTAATCGGGTCACATTCATAGGTGTTCTGATTGCTTGTAGCCACAAGGGTCTAGCGGAAGAAGGACGCCGGTATTTCGACCATATGATCAAGCGGTATAACATCGTGCCTGATAAAAAGCATTACGGTTGCCTGGTTGATCTTCTGGGCAGAGGTGGATTGCTATGTGAAGCTTGTCAAATAATCGAAACTGTACCTCCCCAAATAAGCTCTGTACTGTGGAGAACTTTGTTGGGTGCTTGTAGGTTACACAGAAATGTTGACTTGGCTGAGAAATGCTTTCAGCAACTAGCCGAGTTGGAGCCTCTTAAGGATGCAGATTACGTTTTGTTATCGAACATCTATGCTGAAGCCGAGAGATGGGACGCTGTTGAGCGGCTGAGGGATGACATGGTTAGTCGGGGAGTTGTGAAGATACTTGGCTACAGCCATATAGAGAATTAGAGATGAAATAAACAGCAAAAACGGACCTCCTTTGGTTCGTAATATAACTGGGAAGTTTTGTGGTTTACTTGTTTCAACAGTCCAAAAAAAAAAAAAAGGAGTAATTAAATTTTGTTTTGCCAGAATCAGATGGAGAAAAGTTTCTGTAAGACAGCTGATATTGATTCAAGGATGTTGTTTTGCTTGAATTGAATTTCATACTCTGCAAGGTGATTGTTTCCATTTTACCAAAAATAAATAAAGAAATAAAATAGAGAAGTTGTTTGCTTCAAGAAACAGTAGTACGAGCTCAAAATAGTGCCAGATGTGTTGATCTAGTGAAAACCTGGATCATTAAAAGCAGAACTAGATGCATAAATTGTGATCATGATCTGATCATTCTAGGGTACTTATTAGGATTTGCAAATGGAAAATGACTAATGATATTCAGCCGACTCGGGATAAATAGTAGCGTCCTTCGTTAATTGTGAATGATTGTGCATGTGATTGATAACATGTATCCTTTCATTCAAATTGAAGGCAAAGAATACAAATCCCAACGAGATACTTGTAAGAGCTACTAGTCTCGAGTCTACTGTGATCCAAATTGAGTGAGTTTTACAAAAGAAAGTAGAGAGACAAATTTCTTAAATCACTGACAGTGATTAAAGTAAATCATGGATTAAATCCCTCCTTAATAAGCAAAACCTATTGTCCAGAGCCATTAACCTGACAACTCCGAACATTTCAATTTCTGAACACCCAAAGACCAAAATTGGACAAATAAGAAATGAGAAGAAGAGGATCCACAAGGACGTCAAATTAATCTGCCTAAGTAGGGGCACGGATTCCCTACTGAGGGAGTCTTCCATGTACCCGCCCTATTCTCATTAATTATGCATTCGAAAATTACACAACTTAGAATAGAGAACAAAATAGAAATTCATCTTAGTAGAATCTTAATAATAAAGCCACAAAATTGTCTCATAAAAATAACAAAATCCGAAAATTTAAAAATAATAAAAAACAGATCGAGATTATAACCAATAATTTTTTTTTTTCATTTTTCTTTCTGGTGAAAAAAATGCAGCTCATAATTATCTTTCTTTTTTTTTTTTTTAACTAAAAAATTTCTTGTTAAGGATAAAAAGTTGGGTGCTTCCCCGCCCCTGTCCTCTTTTCAATTTGAGAAAAAGACTTCATCTTTATCCATATTTACGTCTTTGAATATTGTCCCAAATCCCCATCTTGTTTGGATCAAAGCACCACAGGTTCCCATCTTCATAGGAATATCAGTAACCCTAGATAAACGGGGCAGTTTAAGGTAGGACAGGGACGGGGTGGTTTAGTTTTATTAAAAGACAATTTGGGAAAAACCTAAACCAGGATACGGCCTATTATACATAATGGAGTGGGTTTTGAACCAGCAGGTTTGAATATGTCGAATAGCTTGGCATAAAAATAAGTTACAGGTGAAGAGGATGGGAGCAATTTGATGGTATATTTATTTTTTAGTAGTGTTAGAGATACCAATTCTAATATCAATTTTTTAAGGATCAACTCACGTGTCTTTTTTTTTTTAATTAGTAGAGATAATCAATTGATGTAGCAATACTTTAACTATTTATTAATAAAAAAAGACAACTCATATATGTCAGATTAATATTTAAAAATTGATATTAAAATTGATTTCAATGGTACTTTTTTTATGTTTATATTGTCCGGAAAGTAAAAAATAAATAAATAAAAGGACAAAAATAAAACACTTCCTATGTAACATGGCGCAAGACACAAAATATCTATTGGAGGCATTTAGCCTCCGTTTGACGTTACGATTATTGGAATTGATTAATTTTTTAAAAAATAATTATAATTTTTACTGATTTTTTGAAAAAAGATAAAAAATTTTAACTTTGAGATGGATCACCATCCATGACATTAATCCTCCAGACACATATAGAGAAGCGTCCGCAAACGTCCTCCTAGATTTTTATTTTTTTTTAATCATTTTTCTCTCTATCCAATCCGCTGTTGATAAACCCTTGTCTGTCTTTCTCTCACAAAATCTAAAACCCCCCAAAAAGCTCCGAAACACCATATCCATTCCATGGCTTCCATATCAGCGGACCTAGCCACCACCATCTTCGGCCTCAGCTCTCGGACCCACACGCCGCTTTCCCGGGTTCGAACGGCCTTCCATTTCCCTCTTCCTCTGGAGACCAACCACTCCTCACTCCTCCCAAACTGTAAGCTACTCAACGTCGTCGTTTCGCTCCACAACGCTCATCGCCCTCGACTTCGCGAAGTTGAAGAGGAGCTCGCGGAGGTTCACCGTCTCCTCCACCGCCGCTCCGACGTCCCAGGGCGAGACTTCCGATGTTTCCACCAAGATTCCGCCGGATAGTCGGATTCCCGCCACCATTATTACCGGATTCTTGGGCTCCGGAAAGGTACTTCCTTTTTTTTTTTAGTCGATTTTGGTTGCAGCGAAATTGATGATAATATGGATAGAATTTAGCTCGATGGGAAATGTCGTAAAGTTTCAATTTTGTTTTCTTCGCTTGTTCGGCATCTAGAAAATGTGAAATTTCATGCGAGAAAGCCAGCTTTTTTTTTTTTTTTTTTAAATAATTTGTGAAGTATTAGAAATTATTACCATGAATGATTAATGAAATGAAAAGGCACTTGTTGTAATCTCTGTCCCCGAAATTGAACAGACCACATTGCTTAACCATATATTGACTGCTGATCATGGGAAGCGGATTGCGGTTATTGAAAATGAGGTATGAAGTTGAACAATTTTTGATATTGTTTTTATCCTTGCTGTTTCTTGGAGGAAATGAATAGTTGAAGGTGAGTTTACAACGTGATTTGAGTGCGAAATTCCCTTGGTTGATTTTGCAGTTTGGAGAGGTAGATATTGATGGTTCCTTAGTCGCCTCAAAAACTACTGGGGCAGAAGATATTGTCATGTTGAATAACGGTTGTCTTTGCTGCACCGTGAGGGGTGATCTTGTGAGGATGATCTCAGAATTGGTGAATAGAAAGAAAGGGAAATTTGATCATATTGTGATAGAAACAACGGGTACACAATTTCTCTATGTGCTTTTTTATTCAACTTTAGATATCTAATATCTTTCTTTATGGTAATCAGGGTGTTGGGCATGCTGCGTAACCTCCAAGTTTCATCGATTCTGGATGCAGATGATTAATCTTGAAGGGATTTTTTGATATATCGTTCTACATTGGTTTATACAACTTTGGGTTTTCTGCAGGATTGGCCAATCCAGCACCTATCATTCAGACATTTTACGCTGAGGATAAGGTATTTAACGATGTCAAATTAGATGGTGTTGTTACGTTGGTGGATGCCAAACATGCTGGATTTCATCTGGACGAAGTTAAGCCAAAGGGAGTAGTTAATGAAGCAGTCGAGCAGATTGCCTATGCTGATCGTATTATTGTGAATAAGGTAGTTTTCATTTCTATTTGATTGTCGCTAACTAGACTGAGAGTGTGATCTGCTGATATTCGATGTCTTCACGGCAATTCAGATCTGTTGTCTTCTGCATTTCAACTTCAACAACTGTGGAGAATGTTACAACTCCAAAACATGATTACGTGATTTGATATCCTCCATAAAAGTTGTCTAAATGCATTACAAATAAAAATATATGCTCATATTATCTTGCCACGTATGCATATGCTTTATACTTGTGATGCTTTTTATATTTGTACTACCTATCTATATGACTATTTTGATGGAAAAAAACAACATGAATTCCTCTGATAAGATTAGTGACTTCTACACCGTTGATGAACTTCAAAGTGGTTTTCACACCTGTATCCCAGTAGACTTGTTATCCCTAAACCACAATTATTGATTTCATTTGATTGCTTATGTTTCCATCATCCTATCCGCAGCCATGCAAATGAAACCAGCATGAGTAGAAGTGAAAATTTTGCCGAGGAATTGGTAACCATTAATCAGCAGATCATTGCTGGTTGTATATAGATAAAGATTTTGTGTGGATAGATAATATGATCTTTTCTCTAATGCCCAACTGATATATATTCTGTTGTTCCAGACTGATCTTGTTGGAGAGCCAGAAATTGCTTCATTGGTTCAGCGGATTCGGGTTGGCATCCTCCTCATTCTTCTTCCGAAAAATTTCTGATGAATATCTTTTAATTTGATTTTCTTGCTTCAATGTAGAATATCAACCGCATGGCTCAACTCAAGCGGACAAATTTTGGACAAGTTGAGTTGGATTACGTTCTTGGTGTTGGAGGTTTTGATTTGGAGAGGTTTTTTGTTTTTCCATTTCCTCATTTTTCGTTTAAATAATTACTTTCTCTGATAATAATTTCTGCTTCTTAGGTTCCTGCTTATTCCCTGATGCATAACGCTTTAAAACCTCTTAACTTCGATTATGGATCTTGGATAATTCTCTGTTACTCATTGTTTCTCTGTTACTCATACTAATATTTTTCCTGTTATTGCCAGGATAGAAAGTGCAATTGATAATGAAAGTGCAAGGGAAGATCATGATGGTCATGCTCACGATCATCATGACCACGATCATGATCATGAGCATGACCATCATCATGACCATGATCATGGTAAGTCTTTGCCATTCTTGCTGCCGCTTTGTTCTGAACAATTGCACAGTTGTTTTTCACCGTTATGCCATTTCATTTTTCCCTGTGAAAATATAAACTAATCTCGGCATTTGGCATCCCTCTGCAGAACATCATGATGGTCACCACTCCCACGACCATACTCATGATCCGGGTGTTTCTTCTGTCAGTATAGTCTGTGAAGGGAGCTTAGATCTTGAGAAGGTTTGTTGTCTATATGGTCTATTCTTCGCTTTGCACGGTAGCTTTCCAAAATAGTTTTTGAGCCTTTGTACTGATCTTTCATCTTTCAAAACACGCATACCTTCCAATATTAGAGGAATTATGTGGGTAGAGCCCTTGTTTGTTCCTTGAATGTATGAAAGCTGACAAAAATTTTGGACATTTATTGGCTGAAAACCGAAATATTTTCCAGGCAAATATATGGCTCGGGACATTATTGTTGGAACGTAGTGAAGACATTTATCGAATGAAAGGACTTTTATCTGTTCAGGGCATGGACGAGAGATTTGTTTTCCAGGTGGGTTAAACCTGCCTTTTTTCATTTTTTGATTGGTTTACATACTTGTGTTTCGTAATCTGCTAGTTTTGATTTTTCTGGTGTGACAGGGAGTTCATGACATATTCCAAGGCTCACCTGATCGGTTGTGGGGCGCGGATGAGCCGAGATTAAACAAGATAGTGTTCATAGGGAAGAACTTGGACGCAAAGGAATTAGAGGAAGGTTTCAAGGGCTGTTTACTGTGATTTTACTAAAATAGGTGGGCTGAATCTCTGTCACCAGATTGTAATGAAATATTGTTGGACATTATAAGATTTTATAATAAAATGTAGTGACCTTGTATCTGCAATTGTCACTGGAAAAAAAAAAAAAAAAAATCTTGGCTCATGTTGTTTCAGAACATCCATCTTTTGTGGGCTTTTGAGTTACCAAAGGACCAATTGTACATTGCTTTGAATTCTCGCGCTGTAGATTTTAGCATCTGTTACTCTATAGGTTGTCAGTCACTTGGAATTGCATTCTTTGTTGTTATATGATGTTTTTTGGTTTACAGGTTTGAATAGAAATTTTTGATTCCAAATCAACTTTTTGGTAAGAAAGAATTATAGGGGAAAAAAAAAAAGTTTGAATTGACCTTGTCAAAAGAAGTTGAACATAATAAAATTAATTGACCGTAGCTTGTCGTTGTCTCTATCACGGTGATAAAATTTTAGGATAAATTACTCGTTCTCTTCTTGAATTTTAGGTATTATCATAAAATGTATTTTCGAATTTCAATTTATAACCTTCTTTTTTTCTGAACTTTAAAAAAGTTTGGAAATTTTCCCTCCTCAATTAAATTTTTGATGAAAAAATACATTCAACACTCAGTTGAAAACATCAGTTTGGAGAATTAAGTGTAGAATCAGGAAATGACAAATACTGACAGTACTCCTGACACCTATTACCTTTATTAAATATGAAATAACAGAATTATCTATATGAAAGACATATGAGAAAAAAAATGACAATCAACCCTAAATATTTATTTTTTAAACATAATTATAAGTGTTTCACATTTAATATTCGTAACTCATGCTTCAAACGAGTGATATGTGTATTTTTTCTTCAAAAAATTTATTGAGAGGGAAAATTTGCAAAGTTTTTCAAAGTTCAAGGAAAAAATGTTAAAATTAAAGTTGATGGGGTATTTTGTGATAATGACTAAAGGTGGGGAAGAAAAAATGTCATTTATCCAAAATATTATCATCTCTTCACACATTGTCGTTTTTATTTATTTATTTATTATTTATTTTTCCTTGTACTATTGATTTTATTATGCTGTCGTTTCAGTTTACTTCTCTTCCTTTTTCCCCCTCTTGTATATTTCAGTAGATAGCAAAGAAAGATTTCTATATAGTTCGGAAAAATAATCTAATGATAATTTCACATCTACCTCTATCAAAAAATAAAACATTTAAATCCTCACCTTTTAAGTTCAAGAATATAAAAATAAAACATTTCTAAGTTAAACACGAAACCCAAATGATTTCAAAAGTTATGTGAAGAGGCCGTGCTTATTTATTTATTCTCATTCACACTTTGATTTTGTTAAAATAATGAATACTCGGACCTTTAAAATTTTGAAAGAGTTAATTATCAAATTATTCGAAGTACATTGTTAAAGGACCATCAGGGGAGGGATTTGTCATTGAGGGAAATTTTGTTATTCCAATATAAATAAATGCTTATTTGTTTATATTGAATATTCTTATTTATTTATTCTAATTCATACTCTTGACTCTGTTTTTTTTTTTTTTTTTTAAATTTTATTTGATAAGAATACTCTTGACTTTGTTGAAACAATGAATATTCTCTTCAAAATTTTGAAAGAGTTAAAATTTTAAAATTTTGCCGTGGATGGAAATTTTGTTAGAGTCGTTTTGTTAATTATGATGGCACTATTCCGGTGTTAATTCCCACCCTCAAGTTTAAAAATACGAAAATAAAATATTTCTAAGCTAAACACGAAACCCAAATGGTTCCAAAAGTTATGTGAAGAGGCCATGCTTATTTATTTTATTATAATTCATGCTCTTGATTTTGTTAAAATGATCAAAACTCTGTCCTTTAAAATTTTGAAAGAGTTAATCACGATATGATTAAATGTATATTGCTACAAGACCATCAGGGGAGGGATTTGCCACTGATGGAAATTTTGTGAGAGTTGTTTCGTCGATTACGATGGCATTAGTTTTCATCTTGGTTGTGATTGCCTCTACATGTCAGCCTCACTACAGCTTATAAGGTGAGAAATGATCTTAAATATGCATGCATTTAAAATTTTAAGATACGAAATCACAGTTAAACTATGTATAATAATGTTGTATATCTTCGATGTTGTTATACAATCGTCTTTCTTTTGAATGTTGTGCAACGTTTACTCTCATCACTCAACATTCTTAATTTTGCGGATGTTGATGACCTTAGTACTAACAAAATTGATCATAAGAGCTTATTTGCGGATATCCCCATGGAAAATCATCATTACGGTTATGATATTGTTCCTAATTTTCGGATGGATATTAGCATAAACAATCACCTTCAAATGCTTAGTCTGCATTGTTTACAACTTTGCCTACGCTTAATGAAAAGTCTTGAAACATTTGGAACGGTTACCGTTACCTTTATTGTTTGATACAATGTTCACCCATTGACTCAGTAACCTGCAAGCATCAACTGCCAAGTCCGACTTACAAGGACTCATGTTAAAAACCACGTTGGAAATTAATCATTCTCCACGTGTCAATGCTCAAAACTTGTGCGGTCCATGCTCAAAACTTGTATCTTGCTCGTGTCAGACACACTTAACCTCAAATAATATGAAAATCTTCTTGTGCAGTAATCAATTTATATGCACATGACTATAAATTAAATCGCAAATTTAGATGAAAAGACCAATCCATTATTAATATTATCATTGTTATTCCATATAAATATGAGAAGACTTGTCTTCCCCCCTCTCCCAGAAAAAGAAAAGGTCGATTTCAAAGTAAAAATTTTGAGAGCTTAATATTTAGATTAAGTCTGTGGTAGAATCCTTTTTATATATCATATCAATAAAGCTTTCTGTTTAAATTATTAAGATATTATCAAATGATTAACATGTTATTGTGTGTAATAATTATGGTACACCTTACTTCATACTAGTATAAACTAAAAAATTTAAAAATAATATATAAAAAAATAAATTAAAAAGAAAACACTACCCATTCCTTCCCTAGCCACCAGCGACGCTCCTCGACTGACGAACCCCCCACTATAAGCCCACTTACCCCGACACTGACCATCCCCCCTCTCCCACCCCCTACATCACAAGCCCAAAGCCCCTCCTCCCCCACGTTTCGGGGGGCCAAGGGGGGGGAAGTGAAGGGAGCGTCGGAGTTGGAGGGGAAGACGGAGGCACGGACGAAGGGAGGTCACTCGCTGATGGTTTGCAGTCGCTGGGGAGGGGGTTGCCTGGTTATGATTCGCCATCATCGAGGGGCTAGGTCGCATGATGGTGTTGGGTCACCGTTGGGGATTGGGGTAGGGGGGCTGGGGTGTTAGGTGGCGTTGAGGAGTTCTTTTTTTTCATTTTTTTCCCTCTACGTCTTGTAATCATGTGTGGTTGAGCACATAATAATTTTTTATGCACATGGCATCTAGACCATCAAAATCACATCTATTGGTTACAAATTTTAGCCCCGTTGATGGGGTAGAAAAAGTGTGCATCATTATAGAATTGCCCTAACAATAATCATTGCATATTAACTAGTAAACTGGCCAATCCTGAACTCCAATTGGGCGAATAAATAATAAGACAAATTACATCCCCCCCCAAAGAACTTCAAGCTTTATCACAAATGTCCCCGGAATTTTAATTTGTAACATTCTTTTCTCCTGAATTTTGAAAAAGTTTGCAAATTTTCTATGTCAATTAATTTTTTGACAAAAAATACATATAAAACTTGTTTGAAGCATAAATTGCAGATATCAAATATGAAATACTTATAATTAAGTTAAAAAAAGTAAATATTTAGGGTTGATTGTCATATTTTTCTCGTATTTTTCTCTCATAGATAATTTCGTTATTTCACATTTAATAAGGATAATGGGTACCAACAGTGCCCCCAATATATGCCATGTTAAAATGAACTGGGCTTAGTGGGCCAGCACAAGTATGGCATGCTAAAAAGTGGGCACAACATAGCACGATTATTACATAGGTCCAACTTGACACGTTTACTTCAGTGGATTGTGCTTAATGCGATTTTGAGGCACGAAACATGTTAAGGGCACAAGGCATGTTAAGGGCACGGGACATGTTAAGGGCACGGCATTGGCACGAGCACGACATGAGTACAAGCATGGACATAATAAGAAGCATGAAAACGACATGACAATATTACTTTTTTTTTTAATAATATTTTTAATAATTTTTATAGAAGACTTGTGGTGTTTTTTATCTTATTAGGAAGATTTCATATTTTTTGATTTTTTTACTTGATAAGATTTTTAATATTATAGTTTCTTTTTAATATTATGTTTTTTTTTTTTTTTTGTGTTTTTGTTGAACATCTATTTTTTCTATGGCATTCAAAACTTACATTTCTTATTTATTTAAACTCTTTGTTGTTGGACACAATCAAGGCACGAGGTACGTTAAGAACATGGCACGTTTATAAATGGGTCGTGGGTCGAACTTGACGCAATAAATTTTTTTATGAGCATGACATGACAATACACGTTTGTTAAATGGGGAGGCACAAGCATGACATGAAGCACTAATAGGCTTAAAATAAATGGGCTAGATCGGATCTAGCAGGTCTGTTTGACATCTCTCTATACTTAATATCCCTAATTGATGCTTCTAACAAATGTTTAATGTATTTTTTTGTCAAAAATTTAACTGATGGGGAAAATTTGTAAATTTTCTCAAATATAAAGGAGAAAAGAGTGTTATAAATTGAAGTCATGGGTATGTTGTGAGAAGGCTAAAATTAAGAGGAAAATTTGTAATTTGTCCTAAATAATAATAATTAAAGGGCAAAAAAAAAGTCAACCCTAGTCTATCCTCTCCATTGGTCCCCTTCTTCACCCGAATTGCGAGCGCCTAAAACCCTGAATATTCAAGACCGTACGCAGTTTGAACACAATGCAGTTCCAGAATCTTAGCCGTACTGCCATTGATTTCGACTTCGGGTGCTTATTATTATTCCCTTCTCTGCAATCTTTGGCGGTGGAGACCGCTTTGCTCGCTCAGAAATCTCTCCTCTCGCTTCCTTTGTTGGTACATTTTCCTCTTTCCAATCCCAAAAACATGCTCTTTTATCAAATTTTCCATCCGGGTTTTTCTATTTCCTTAAAAAAAAAAAAAAAAAAAAAAGAAAAGAAAGAAAGCTTTCTTCTTCTTTTTCTTTTTTTTTTTTTTTTCCATTTTTTACGGGTCGTTTGCTATCATGGTGTGTGGTGTGGATATGTTATTTTCAACAGGGTGTTTGAAATTTACATGCTTTTTTTTTATATTAATATTTATTCACACATATTGTGTGTATTTGGTATTGATATCGGTGTTAGAGCTTGGAGTTGCTCTTTTATTTTATTTTTAGGTTATTGGGTAGTGTTCTTATCGTTGATCAGGAGAAAAAATGGGGAGACAAGTTTGATTTAAGTGTTCAAATTTTGCTATATGATATAAGTAATGTTGTGTAATCTGCACTTGCAAGTTGCAACCTTTATTGGGGGTACTTGATTAGTTTTTTTTTGGGTATGTAAATTTTATTGTTTCTTATTATTTTGGGAGATTTCCAACCTTTATTGGGGGTACTTTACTTAATGGTGTTTTATTTTTATTTTTATTTTAGTTTTAGATTTCCACTCTAGAGGAGGTACAAAGAGAAATGTGTTGGATTTATAACCTATACTACAAGTAAAGTATCAGTTTACTAAAAAATATAAAAATGAAGAAGAAGAAGAAGAAAAAAAAAGGCAAGTATCAATACCACCTTAAGTTTTGTGGGCTAATATCATTGCAAAATCAAAATCATGGTTTTCAAGTGTTATTGCCTGAAGGACCACTAGAAAAGGTCTGTTTTCTTTGTCAGTTCTAAAACCCATCAACAAGCAAAGGATCATATTACCTTCAACTTTGCACTGGCTTCAGAATTGCTGGTCATATTCCTTATTGCACTGATTCTCTTTCTTCAACTTTTTTTTTTCTTTATTTCTTTTAGTGTTTCCATTTCTGCTAGCTTCATATGTCAACTTCTTGTGAATTCAGATTGGTGTGATTTGTCTGGTTTCTTGAACGTTTTTACCCTTAGTGTTTTTGTTGAATCGTTCATGCTGGTCGAACAGATTGGATCGTTGCTCGATCATAGTATTACTTCTATGGATGTAATAGGAAAAGATCAGAGGTAGGAAAGTGATGAACTTTGCCCACCTAGTGTATGAATTCTTTGTTACGATCTTATATTTATAGTGAAGAGTTACGATCTGAGTAACTGGGGTTACTTAATATTTAATTGCATTGCAGGTTTCCGGTGGCTGCACTTTTTGAAAGGAAACAGCCTGTGGAAGAAAACAAGGACGCTAGTGAAACCGAGGAGAATGATTACAGCGAAGACGAAGAGGTTGATCATGATGAGGGGGAAGATGATGACGACGACGACTCTGAGGACGAAAGCGATGATGAAGGAGGACGATACTGATGATGATTCCGATATTCATGAGGGCGGTAGTGACGACGAAGATGATGACGATGATGATGAGGACGATGATGATAGTGATGACAGCGATGATGACGACGACGATGATGAAGACGAAGACGAAGATGAGCAACCGCCACCTCCTTCCAAAAGGAAGAAATGAAATTAAAATTTTCTTGTTAAGGCTAGGCCTTTATTAGTATGGGGCAGTTAGGAAATTGATTATTATTAATACATAAATAGTTTTATCCGTTTTGCTAAGGTTGTTTTGATAGAATTTTCTCTTTTTCTTTAACCAATTGAAATAGAAAGGCCCCTATTTATTTATTTATTTATTTATTTATTTGCCGAATAATCGACCACCGAACATTTAGATGTGTAGCTTGTGTTGGCTCTAATGATATAGACAGTGATGTCCATTCTATTTTACCATCTGCACAAAAATATTTTGCGCCGAGTCCCAACCTTAAACCAGGAAAGCTTATACAATGTCTTGGGAAGAAGTTTTCTGCTTTTCTATTACCGTGTAGTTGCTTCCCCACTAAAATCCAAAATCACCAGACATTGTCTTGGTGATACAACATTCGGTCTCTAACAAGAGACGGGAGTTTTAAAGGTTGATTTGAAAAGATTGAAGTGTGAATTGAAAATGAACTGTGGTAGAAAATAATACAAATTCTTGATATGTGCTTGGAAGAAAATATGTAAAATGAATCTTGTTTCACTTATTTTGTTACTGTAAGTATTTTGACATAAAAATCATCTCGTTTCGATCTGAAATTATCTCGTTTTGATTTGAAATAAGAAAGTTACGATTTTTTACCGCGGGAGTTTTTTGAAATTGGGAGAGAGAGAATGAGTTGTAAATTTGAGAGTTTAGAAATTGAACTGTGAAAACTCCGTTGAGAGGGGAACCCCCAAACATCGGGAAAACGACCATAAAAACTTGTAATCTAAACTCATGAGCGCACATTGCCAATGGTTTCACATTATGGAATTTTCGTCACTGAATGCAAAACTCAAATGATTCAACTGAATTTTATTGATAGACACCAACAGTCCAATTCAAATTGCAACATACGAATGATGTCAAAGCACCAATTCGGCAGCCGCTGATCGCTTCTTCACTCCGGCAACTTTCGGAGTCGGAAAGTTTCAAACTTCGAAACCTCGGAATAGCGAAACGGAATCCCATTCTCCTCCAAGAACCTCTCCAGCAACTCCTTGTCTCTCTCGGGGTTCAAGCTCTCGCATTCGAGCTCGTAACTCGTCCCGAAATCGAACCTCGTCTCGTCGAGCTCCAATTTCAGACCCTCCCAATCGTACACCGCCCTCACATTCCTAAACCCGCCCAAGCACATCAATCCGCCGCCTTCTCCGACGCCGTACTCCTCCCTCACGCGCTTCATTATTTCCGACGCGTCCACCGCCAGCAGCCGCCATGGCTCCGCCACGCAGGCCCGGCCGAGCACGGGATCAAAGGGCTCCTCCTGCTCCTCGACGCGGCTGACTCCGCCGGCTATGGCGGGCTTGGCCTTTAGTCCCAGAACGCAGCGGTAGTTCTCGTCGTAGAATCGGAGGCGGAGGACGGCGAGCTTCGAGGACAGCTCAGCGTTCGCGCCGTCGAAGAAGACGTTCTCTTGGAACAGGGTTTTGGAGTGGAACGGCGACAGGAGGTCGGAAAGTTTCTGGTGAGCGGCGGAGTCTGGGAGGTGGAGCTTCACTTCGACTTCCATGGCTTGTGGTTTCCGAAGAAATGGAAGAAAAATTTTCCCCCCCCCTCTTTCTCAGCAACCAAACATCATCTTCTCCTGAGACAATCGTCCCTGGTAGAGTGAGAACAGTCCACTTATCTCCGAAATTTTGAATCTTTCTATTTATTTCCTTTCAAAAAAGAGTTTTTAATAAAACACCCTTATCTTCTAAGCGACACCGTATAAACTTGAAAAGAGAGGACTGTAATGAATTATTTACTAATTTTGGGGCTCTAATGTAATTTGAGGATTTATAGGCGGTGAATCGAGTATATATTATTGTGTTCGTGCCCCTAAAGGTCCGAACTTGGGTTTTGGTCGTCGTCATCCTCCGATCTCGCTTCTGAAACTGTTAAAGTTTCGATTCATTTCTGTAAGTGCTTTCTAGATTCTTCTATTTTCTGATAAAAAGCTTATGTGTTTCCTCTTTTTTGTTATCATTTTTTTTTTCTGGGTATTTTTGGGTCCGGATTAGGAGCTAATTTAGGTTTTCTAATTTGGACAAATCGACAAAACGATTAGGTTTTGGCGGTGAATTGGAAAAAAAAAAAAAAAAAAAAACACCATGGAAGAAGAAGATGATTATGTCGAATATGTGCCTGTGGCGAAGAGGAGAGCCATGGAAGCTCAGAAGATTCTTCAGCGCAAGGGAAAGACTTCCGCCATTGAAGAAGAGTTGGAGAAGTCCAAACAAGCTGAAGCCAAACCAAGTCTTCTCGTGAAGGCGTCGCAGTTGAAGCGAGAAGCTCCGGAGATCAGTGCAACCGAACAGATTGTGCAACAGGAGAAGGAAATGATCGAGCATTTATCGGACCGGAAAACTCTAATGTCGGTCCGCGAATTGGCGAAAGGGATTACTTATACGGATCCTCTGCCCACGGGATGGAAACCGCCTTTGCCGATCAGAAGGATGTCGAAGAAGCAGTGCGATTTGATTCGAAAGCAGTGGCACATTATAGTGGACGGGGAAGATATCCCGCCGCCGATTAAGAATTTCAAGGATATGAGATTTCCGGAGCCGGTTTTGAAGAAGTTGAAAGCCAAGGGGATTGTTCAGCCGACCCCCATTCAGGTGCAAGGTCTTCCGGTGACTTTATCCGGGAGGGATATGATTGGGATTGCCTTTACGGGTTCGGGGAAGACATTGGTTTTTGTGCTTCCGTTGATCATGGTGGCGCTGCAAGAGGAGATTATGATGCCAATTGCTGCCGGAGAGGGGCCGTTCGGTCTTGTCATTTGCCCGTCAAGAGAGCTGGCCAGGCAGACTTATGAAGTCGTGGAACAGTTTTTGATTCCCCTGAAAGAGGCTGGATATCCGGAACTGAGGCCGTTGCTCTGTATTGGCGGAGTCGATATGCGAATGCAGTTGGAGATTGTAAGGAAGGGTGTTCATATTGTCGTTGCTACTCCTGGGAGATTGAAAGATATGCTGGCAAAGAAGAAAATGAATCTCGATAATTGCAGGTAAAATTTTCATAGTTTTTTGAAGCATTTCGTTTATTGAGCGATCTCTAATCCCTTTTTTTTTTTTTAATCTGTCTCCTTTCAAATCTGTTTTGATTCATTATTTCAATCTAGTTCTAGTTTTGTTGAGACACTTGTTCTAGAGGAACTATTTCCTGTAATTATTATTGATGGGTGCCTTTTTTTAGTTAGAGATTCTATAGTCTTACCTACTAAAATTTTCAAGCACTAAAACAGGTATAATGGTTATTTTTCTCTTTTATATCTGACAAAAAGCTGTATTCTAACCTGGAAAACTATTTTCTCCATTCATTTTTTTCGTTGAAATGTATGAAAACACAAACATAATGAAAGCCGTGTAGGCTATCTTCTCTTATCTCTATCTGCCAAATGTGTGTTATTTTTATTACCATTCTTATGTTTTACTTTAGGAAAAGATACTCAAGTGGGCACGTAACATATTTGATAGGAGGCGGTTATGTTTATAAATATTTGCCTTGTTTTTGTTCCAGTTCTTTATTCACAGATGCTGATCTTTCCATCTCCTGCAGGTATCTTACTCTAGATGAGGCCGATAGATTAGTAGACTTGGGGTTCGAAGACGACATAAGAGAAGTGTTCGACCATTTCAAAGCTCAACGGCAAACTCTCTTGTTTTCTGCCACAATGCCCACCAAAATTCAGAATTTTGCCAGGAGTGCTTTGGTAAAGCCTGTTACGGTAAATGTGGGAAGAGCAGGAGCGGCCAATCTTGATGTGATTCAGGAGGTTGAGTATGTCAAGCAGGAAGCGAAAATTGTGTACCTTCTTGCATGCCTACAGAAAACTCCACCTCCGGTTTTAATATTCTGTGAAAACAAAGCCGATGTAGATGACATTCATGAATATCTTCTCTTGAAAGGAGTTGAAGCAGTGGCCATTCATGGAGGAAAGGATCAGGAAGATAGAGAATACGCCATTGCATCCTTTAAGGCTGGCAAGAAAGATGTTCTTGTTGCCACCGATGTTGCCTCAAAAGGATTGGATTTTCCCGACATCCAACATGTCATTAACTACGACATGCCGGCTGAAATTGAAAACTATGTTCACAGAATTGGACGTACAGGAAGATGTGGCAAGACTGGAATAGCTACAACTTTTATAAACAAGAACCAGAGCGAAACGACACTTCTTGATTTGAAGCATCTCTTGCAAGAGGCAAAACAGATCATACCACCTGTGTTGAAGGAGCTTAATGATCCAATGGAAGATCTGGATGCAATTACCAACGCTAGCGGGGTCAAGGGTTGTGCTTACTGTGGTGGGCTTGGTCACCGTATCCAACTTTGCCCTAAATTAGACCAACAGAAGAACGCTGCGATTGCCAACTCGAGAAGAGATTATTTTGGCTCTGGGGGTTACAGAGGAGAAATATGACATTTTATGTACGTCTTTGTTTTATGTTGCTGATGGCTCCCTTTTTTTGTAATTTGATAATCGCAACTTGTGCCGATAGTATATCCAAATAGGCACGAAAATGAAGATGTGACATAATGAATTCTTTTTTTTTTTTTTTTTTTCAAAGATTAGTATTTTTCTTTGCTGGATACAAGTCAATTTCCCCCCTCTCTCTCATTTTGCTTCCATTTGGGTCCCTCTTTCCGCTTCTCTCCTACTATATAACTCCGGTTTGTGAAGCAATTTGGTTTGTTTTTGTTGGGGGACAAAAAAGATGGCTATGTTCAATATGGTCAAAACACAAATTCTGGCATTTTGTTCTCTCTTGTTTGCAGTCATAGCCTGTTCCTGCTTTGGCGTCCTTCTAGTAGAGTTGGCTCACGTGCTACAACATTTCAAGAAACACGAAAGGATGTGGGTTGGAGTTGTTGTGTCTAGTCTTATAATATCAGCCTTTGCCTTTCTCTCCTTCACTTTTCTTATATGCCTAGGTTCGCTTTACATATCCAAGAGTAACGCCAAAATTGCACCAGCACCAACTTTTGAGGCTGAAGAGCTGCCGGCCGCGGACTAGTCGTCGCATAAAGTTCAGTTTCCCAATATACAGACGTATATAGATATATACAGAATATGCATGTTGGTTGTTCTCAGTAAACTGTTTTCTTATCTATCTGTGAGATATAAGCAAGTCGAAAGCTGTTGTCCCCAAGATTTATATATCTCTATTTATGACATATACACATTATGTGTGTGTGTGTGTGTGTGTGTGTAGATGGCAAAAGCATTAGTGGTTATCAGGAATTGTTTTCTTATGTATCTGTGAGATGCTAAAACTTGTGTTATGAGCAAGTGAAATATATTGTCTTCTTCTACGTTGTACACCTTAAGATAATTCATTTCTTTTTTTTTTTTTTTTTTTTGGCTGAAATTGTTAATAATACCGGGAAATATAGCTTGATTTTTGGTTTGTGTTTACTCGTTTTCCATCCTTAGAGCTAGCTAACCAGCAAACATGACAAATTAATTCCTTACCAACTTTGGTGTTCAGTCCATTAATGTCTTGAAAAGAATAAATATGTATAAAATTATCTTGTCATTTGTATATATCAATAATTTACCGGTAACCATATTTATAGCTATCTTTAATTGACGTAGGCAAACAAGAGAAATTACCAAAAAATTATCTTGTTTACAGCCACATCCAATATATGTTTTGGGTTTAAACTCCAAAAGAACTTAAAAAAGAATTATAGCTCATTAAATTAAATACAGGTAATGAAACTCTTAATTAAGTATTATGTTACCCCTAGAACATAATTCCGTCTCATCATCTCTTTACTTGTGGAAGACACATGACATAAATTTCAATTTACTCTCTTTTGTATCTCTGTGTCTTTCTTGTATCCTAATATTATAGCTAAGACGTACATATGATTTGTGACAAAGTAAATAATTATGCATACATCATAAAAATCACTTGATTTAAAAAGGAGAAAAGAATAGCAAAAAGACTAATCAAACACCTGAAGAGCCAAAAGGTTTAGTTTAATATTTTCTTGTCTCTCTGTTTTTGTAACACCAAAGGCGTTTCCTGTACCAACACAATAAGAAACCGTTGTTTGGACTGTGGTAACACTGGGTGAAAACTAGTGTAACATGCCAATTTTTTTTTTTTTATACCACTATAAATATATATTTATGTGTATACGTATAAAATAGTAAAAGTCTTCCTAGCTTTATTTTTCTCTTCAAGTAGAGATTGTGAAGAGCATTTCACACTACATTTTGCCAAGAAATTACTGCCTTCCAATGGCGCTACTAATATTAAGCGGCTCGTTGTAGCTTCGTCCCATTAATCATGGTGGAACTTGATTAATCGTCTGTACTGTACATAGAAGAAAACAATCTAATAAGAAACAAGTTCTAACTTCTAACAAAGAGAATTTTTATTCAATATTCCCATATACAGCACAGAATCAAATCCATTGCTCACTTAGCAGGTTCTCGGAATTCCAAAGCATTGGCCTTGAGCTCTCTGGTGAGAACACAAGGTTTTGCATCTGGGATTTGGATACTGGGCAAACTCTTTATGACTCCCTCATCCTTTATCGAAAAGCGACGAGCGAAAATTTTAAATTAGTTCGGTCAAAATATTCAAATTTTTTAAGTACTAGATAGATGAACTTGTGTTGGAAAGAACTTTAGACTTCTAGTTGGAATCAAATTTTGCACTAAAAGAGAAGGTTGTTACATTACCTCAAACGGGTTGACACAAGAACTTTCTCCTATTACTAGATGATTTCTGGTTTGGAGGCAACCAAATTGCAAAACCCAAAACTGCTGATATATCTCATTCATCATATGTTTCCTTTCTTCCATACTCCAAAAGAGCGCCTCCTTCAGAATCTCAGTTTCTTCTTCAAGAATCTTCAGTCTCTCATTGAGCTCTTCAACTTCACTTCTGCCACCCCACAACACTGCCTTCCCTTTCGAAGAATCGCCGCAATCCTCGACTCTTGGACAACTCATTGGCAATCTCTTCGTACCCTTTTTCGAGCTCGCACCATTGGAACTTGCCATCTCCTTTTCACCCTTTTCAATCCCTTTGAATCCGGAAAACCAATCTCTAACCGAAAAAATCTCTAGCTTAAGCTCCATTCTTGTTTAACAAAATCGCTTCGCCGTGTAGTGCGCAAGCAGACTTCTCACAGCAACGCTTGAATCACCTCAACTTTTAGAGTACACATAAAAATAGAAGATCAAGAACTGGTTTTTCTTAATAACAAAATGTCATTTAAGAATGGAAAAAGTACTAGTGGAGTTGGTTGAAAAGAATGATAACAAAGGAAATGATGATAACAAAGGAAATGATGATTACTTACCCCAGAGAGTTGCAGAGTCGAAGCCCACATTCAAAATGAAGAAAGTCATTATTTATTTGCTTTCAAAGATCTTCTGTGTTTGCTTTTCTTGTAAGAGAGAGAGAGAGAGAGGGTTAGTGTGTTTAAGTTGCAGTGTTCAGAGATCAAGTGGGGTTTCTTCACCCGCAAGGCAGAAAAAAGGAGAGAGAGACAGAAGAGGAAATTGCGGAGCACTTGCGCAGAGAATGTCGTTTTTCAAAAAAGAAAAAAAAAAAAAAAGAACTTTTTTATTTTCCTTCATTGCATTCTGGGTTCTGATTGATAAATAATATCAGCAAAATCTATGTGGAAGGTAAAGAGGTGGGCTTTTTTTTTCTTTTCTTTTTTTTTTTTTTATACAAGGAATTAGTGATAAGAGCACTCTTTTGTCAGCTTTAAGTTTGGCTCATAGTCATTTTTAGTAGGCAAGTTTTGGCACCATTCTTTTAGAGCTAGCCACTGGCGTCATGTTGGAATTACTAGTGATGAAGATAACATTAAAGACCCTTTCTAAGGTTTTTAGCCCTTCCTTCTTACGCTTAGTATTTTGGGCCTTTCTAATCTAGATATTCCCTACGCGATTGTTCGGTTGAAATCACACTAAAACGAAAAAGGAAATAAAACCTTATTGATTAGATATTTATTCAGTATTTACAGTGCAGAATTCTCACCATCGAGTGTGGTAACCTACTACTACTGTATAATCAAAATTGGTCGGTACTCAAAGGTTCAAGTGCTGATCATTCTTTAGAGATCTTAAATATAAAGACTTATTTTATACCAACCTAGTAGTTGATGGAGAGTACTTAAGATCACGCTCTATGTATCCTTATTATTAGCATATTAGGTGAGGTAGAGTAACGAACTCATCGTTAAAGGATAGGACCCGATTGTAAGGTCTTAAGCGAGCATTCATGTTACTATGTGAGAAGCTCGTTAATAATGTCTATAAAAGATATATTAATACTGATCGTCTCTTTTCAGGATTTTCTCTTGGAAAAAAAATATATAAAATTCTCCTGTCATTTACTAGGCACATGATTGCTTTTTTCCTTTAGGAATTTTTTTAGGTACGTGATGAATTTATGAGTCATGAGCATTTACTATTTTCGTTCGTCTCCCCTCCTCTTTCCCCTCAAATCTTCCGATCTCCAATAAAAACGTGCCAACTTCTCAAAGAAGGAAAAAAAAAAGGTCCATATTGGTCCTTTTTCACATGAAGTTTTTGAAGTGAGGGAAGTGGCAGAGACAGCTTTTGTAGGTTTGAATGTCGTTCTTGCATGAAAATCATCCATGCACGACAATCAATCTAGCAATGACAATCAAATTCACTGATCTTTTTTTTTTTTTTTTTTAATTACAAACAATTCACCAATCTGTTTGCTAAGATAACATGATTAAGGTCCATTTGATAGAGCTTTTTTAAAAATTATATTTAACTTCATGAGTCCAAAAGTTATTTCTATTAAAATATTTGGATGATTTATCAAAAGAATTCTGGTCTTTAAAAGAACTTATCATCAAAGATCAAAAATATAACTTCCAAAAAAAGCTTTTATTATAAACTTGGACACCCTAACTAGAACCTAGTTTGACTTCCTTGTTATCAGTTTGTTGAACCCAAAATCACTGAAATGCGTCTCTTCCCTAACTTCCATAACTGATTGAGCTCAGTTTTGGGATTTCACTTTCATATTGGCCTCTAGCAATAACTTTTTCTCCTCGCCACCAAGGCTAATGAGATTTTCAAGCAAGGTGAAATAACTTAGAGTAATTGGTTTAAATAGTCCTTGAACTCTTTTAAAGATAATGGTTTGGTCTTTGTTCTTTTTTTTTTTTTTTTTTTTGGTCGAAATGATCCTAAACTCCTAGTTTCTTAACATTTCAGTTCTTTTCGTCCAATACCGTTAAATTTCTAACATAATCTAGCTCAACTGATCATTTTTATAGTAAAATGACTAAAAGACCCTCAAATCTCTCCCTCTTTCCCTCCCCATCCAACAACCCATATCTCCCCCCACCCCCCTGATAACAACCCATATCTGGACTGTCGACGTGAGCTCAAACACACCCCCCCACCCAACGGCCCTCCCCCCACCCCTGCATTGTCCCCCCCCCCCCCCAAGCCGAGCTTGCCCCCATCCCCAGTTTGTCGCCAATCTTGACCCTTCAGATCTGGGCTTTTGATTCGAGGAGAGAGAGATATATATATTATATATATATTTTTTTAAGTAATTGTTAATAAATTACTAAAATACCCATTTATTCTGTTAGAAATTAATGAAATTGAATGGAAAAGATTATAATGACTAATACTTTAACAGTTCAGGGTCATCTTAACAAAAAAAAAAAGTATCAAACTGTCACCTTTAAAAAAATTCAGAAACTATGGACTAATTACTCAATAACTTATAACTTATAACTTATAAATCAGATTAGCTAAGATCAAGGGCGGATTTACATGGAGATGAGTGGGAGATTCCACTGAAATTTTTTAATTTTTTATTTCTACTCTAAAAATTTAATAATTTTTCTATTTTACCCCTGGTAAAATATAATTCATGTAGTATGTACTTTCTCCCCATTAAAAATAGCTAAAGTCTCATATAGTCCCTATTTAAGTTAAGGAAGAGGTTTATTGACATCTCTCTGTCTACTCTTTTCCCACTTTCATTTTTAATAAATTTTATTATTACATATTTACCCATAGATAAAATTACTCTGGAGGATAGAAGTATTTCTTAAAAAAAAAAATATATATATATATATATATGGTTTTTTTTTCCCTAACTCCACCACGTTCAAAATTATGGTTTATCTGCTTTGTCCCCACTAAAATTAAAAATTCTTACATATTTACCATTATTTTTTATAAATATTGATGTAGGTCCCTATTAAAACATATTCTAACTCCGCCCCTGACAACTTTGCAATGGTAGTTGTCATATTTTGATACCAATACTATTTTTGATACAGAAAAAGTATAAAAATAACTGAATTTTTTAACACAAAAGTGACTGTATTAGAGAGTTATTTTCCTATGTAAATGTCGAGCATTTGGTACATTGATTTGGTACTAAATTTAGAATCTCAATATCTCTCAGTTCAAATTGATATACAAATGTCGAATTTATTATTTTGAGTGAGAAAACTACTCCACAATACAATACTATTTTCGTGCAAAATTTGACAAATGCTGATAACAATTTATATCAAATATAATCGATTTTAAATTTTAACACGTGATAAATATTGATTGATACAATGACTTCTCATTAATCTTTGTAAATTAAATTATTTTGATAGTGAATGTTTACTTCTACAAGTTCAAAAGCTTAATATTTAAAATTTAAAAAAAAAAAAAAAAGCAAGACATAGTTATTATTCTCGTATCTTTTATATTAAATATGTTCTTGGTACGGACATTTGCACCAGAGATAGGTTAACTTATTAAGAGAAATGCTAACATCAGAAGTACAGAATCTGGGTTGTTTATTGCTCCATAATCTAGTTAGTTCTCATTTGGCGACTCACACCAATCAATAGGGTGTCATTTGCATTTTTCAAATCGTAAATAGATTAATCTACGTACTCTTTTATCTTTTTTCATTTTGTGTCTTCTCAATAATATTAAATCAAATCAATTAAACTATCATAACTCATATTATTTTTTAATTGATGTAATGAGAGTTTTTTTTTTTAAGTGATAAGAGTATTTTAATTAACGTGATAAAAAATGTATTTAAAAGTCACGAAAGGAAAAAGGAATAAAGATCACCAGAGTTATTTATCCAAAAAAAAAAGAAAAAAAAGAAAAAAGACAAGCATGATGGACCAGGAGTGCTTTCGCAGCCGCGAAGCAGGGGATCACCGATCAGCAACCAGACCAGATCCGACGGTGCTGAAAACTCCACGTGTCCTACCTCTCTCGCACAGCTCCAAGTGCGTCAAAAAGCCCCGAACTCTCACATTTTTCTGGTCTCTCCTCTCTCTCTCTCTCTCTCTCTCTCTCTGGTATTACTAAGCTGGGGCTACTTCTCCAAAAATGTTGGCTCGGCTCGCTGCCAATCGCCTCCTCGAGATCCGTCAAGCTTTCCGTCAGGTTTTCTTTCTTTTTCCTTGTCACTTTCTCGCATTTTCCCGCTCGTTTTTCACTCTCCCAAACGCTCTCTCATCGCCTTTTCTTTTTCGGCAGCCTTCGCGATCCTTCTCCACTGCCCTAAATTACGTGAGTTTTCCTTTAAATTTCGACTATCAATTCTTCATTTCAATCCGTACCTGTTTGATTATTGACCGATTGATTGAAAAGCTTTCTGGAAATCGAGCAGCATCTTGATTCTCCAGATAACAACCCGGACGTTCCTTGGGAGTTCTCCGATGCCAACAAGGACAAGGTTAGTGGATATTATCCAAAGATTTCTTTCATTTCCCCAATTGTTGCCTAAAATTTGAAAGGTTTTTTTGTTTTGTTTCTTTAAATTGTTGTACAGTTTTCGAATGGGGTTTATGCGATGGGTTCTGAACTAGTAATTGTAGAGAAATTGAGAAAAATGTGCCTTTTAAGCTGATCCTTGGAGCGAGATATGAATGAAGTAGATTTGAATACGATTTAGATAGATTTTTTCTATTTAGTTGCTCATATATCTGCGATATTAGCTGCATATGATGTTGGTTCAATTTTGTGTGTTTAGAATTAGATTTCCCTAATTAAATGCTATTGGGGGAGCAATAGAATCGAAGTAAAAATCAAACAAACAAGCACTCGTAAGATTTACATTGGTTCACCTTGAGCTTCGTCCATTTTTTGCCGTTGCCGAATTTCAAAGTTTAATGGAGAATAACATTTACAAAGTGCACCCCTCCAACACACACACTGACAACCCCCAAGACACACAATCCAACAGAAAGTGTAATTAGGGCAACCAAAAATACCCGAGTGAAAAGTCTTTAACTCAATGATAGGTCAATATTTAGGATCCACACGCTCGACATTTTGGATATTGACATTTAGGCTATGTTGTGGTTCTAATAAACAGCAGAGGGGAAAGAAAGGCAAAAGCAAATATCAAGGACAGTAAGAGAAGGAAAAAAAAATCTGTAAAAAAAAATAATAAATCTCATTTGTGGTTGTTCTAAGGAAATATAGGAGGAAATAAATGTTATATGTATGCTCAGATGTGTGTAAAACACTCGTTGTAACAATGCGGAGATTAACAATGTTGTCTGCTGCACGCTTAGGTTAAGGAGATTTTATCTCATTATCCATCCAACTACAAGCAATCTGCCGTTATTCCGTTGCTAGATCTTGCACAGCAGCAGCATGGAGGATGGTTACCTGTTTCAGCGATGAATGCAGTATGTTTGAATTGACAGTTAAAAGTTTTTCCTTTTTGTTTTAGTTATTGGTATTGCAATAACTATGATTGAAATCACGCTAGCTGTCATATTTGCAGTTCCAATCCCTCTTAAAGTGATCAAAACTCGAGAGAATGTGAATTCAGTCACAAGCATGACAAGCCTTACTAATGTATTTGTTAATGATTGTTTTGTGGATGGTCCAGGTAGCTAAGATTATAGAAGTTGCTCCCATTCGTGTATTTGAAGTTGCAACATTTTATTCAATGTTTAATCGATCAAAGGTGTAGAACTATTTCTATTTTTGTATTTTAGTTACTGTGCAGAGGATCATGCAATAGAGTAGTTACATGAACTTCTTGTATTGGTTTTTCAGGTGGGAAAATATCACCTTTTGGTTTGTGGCACTACACCATGCATGATCCGTGGTTCACGAGAAATTGAAGATGCTTTACTGAAACATTTAGGAGTGAAGAGGAATGGTGAGTGTACTGCAGTCCAATTGTTCTGATTTCTTTTTTAAAAATTAGTAAACAGCTATACTAGGAGTACAAAGTTAAAATAAAAATTTAACAATATACCTTGTGCTTTGTCAATTGCAGAGGTAACAAAGGACGGATTGTTCTCTGTTGGAGAAATGGAATGCATGGTGAGTCTTTTCATGATATGCTTCCTTTAGTTTTTAGCATTATTTTGCACTTATTTTGCACTTATTTTGAACGACCATTGCTGGTATTTGGATGATGATATTACTAGAAAAAGGAATGTACTCATGACATTAAATTGTTTCAACGGACTTTCCAAGACAAAAATTTTGTACTCGAGAGTTGTTAACCCTTGGGGTGTTAATTTCCAGCTCTCTGTGACATTCCTATTTCACAGATTTTCTTAGACTTCTCTTTTTTGTTTTTTGTTCCATTTTTTTTTTCCTTTCAAAATTATAGTTCTATTTATTTGATTTGAATAAGCATTGCATAGTTTGATTTTAATTCTTCTTGGTCTTTCTTCAGGGATGTTGTGTAAATGCTCCCATGATCACAGGTGGCAGACTACTCCAATGGATCTGAAGGATATACTTATAACTACTATGTGGGTCCTTGAAAACCCTTTAGATATTTACCAAACAATTAGGTGTTTCTGCTGTCTTGATATTAGTACAGTTCCTTCTTAGACTTATACCAGTGTTTCATGTTAATTGCAGGAAGATGTTACCCAAAGCGCGTTGTAGAGATAGTTGAGAAGTTGAGAAGGGGTGAGAAGCCACCGGTAAGGGAACTGGCTGGGGTTATAGTGTTTTGTTTTGTTTTCCTTTATATCGCATTAGTAGTTTAGTTTTCCTGTTCTTTTGTTAATTTGCTGCTAATAGATTTTCTCTATATTTTTTCAGCGTGGCACTCAGAATCCAAATCGCATTATGAGTGGACCAGAAGGAGGAAACACTACCTTGCTAACCGATCCCAAACCTCCTCCGTGCCGGGATCTTGATGCTTGCTAAACTTGCGGTACCTGTTGTCTCCAATAATGTAAAGCTTGGACGTTCTCAGGCTTCTCTCTGTTGTCAGAACTGTTGAATTTCTTTAATGCCCAACCATTTTTTTCTTTTTTACTCCGACGGCAGTATGATTTCTGCCTTGAATGTGCCATGCAATGCCATTTTTGTTTCAAGTTATACATTGGTTTAGAACCAGACTGCTCTTTTAAGGGTACTTCAGGGACGAATTTATTGGGTTTAGAACCAAATATCTGAACACTTGGAGTCTTGAAGAGTCAACGACTTGCCAACAGTTTCCAATGTTGAGAATGGCACTGTTTTCTGGAATCGATCCTGGTCTCAGTCTCGGTGCTGCTTAACTATTTTTGAGAAACAGAAATAAGAAATCTGATCATTGTTTCTTTTAGTTAACATCAATCAAATAGTAACATTACTGCTTGAAATCAGAGCTTTTCTTGAGTGCAGTTTTAGGTTTATTTCAAGTAGGCCTTTTGTTCTTTGATATTCTCCGAAGAAGATTGCTGCTTGAATAAGTGAGAATCGCCAGGGAATAAGCACCCCTATGAAATTGATGACCACAGAATTGAAAGAACACCAGACGAAAATGATAGGTTATAAAATAGCAATAAGTAGAGGACTGGATCTATAGACCTTTATCTTTGAACCATTTGGAAATGTCACCGTGATCAATTGGTAGTTGAATGCGTCACGTTTATAAAAGTTTGACTATTTCATTACAATTATATTATATATCGGTGTTCAATCTTGACCCCGGCCCCAAAAAAAAAAAAAAAAAAAATTCCTAAAGTGAAATCAATGTATTTTGGTCTCTTTCTCTATTGCTCTTCTTTAAAAGCTCGTTTGATTAAAAAAAAAAAAAAAAAAAAAAAAAAAAAAGGAAGAAGAAGAAGAAGAAGTTGACAAAAATTTCTGTTGAAGCATGCTGATCGTGCACTTGACGCAACACCGGACTGAAAGTTAGAACACATCACTGACAAGCTTTTTGGTGGGTTTTTTTTTTATTTTTTTTATTAGCAACCTGATTTTTTGGTCTGTGCTCGTTATGAGCACCCTACCTGCATCATTTATTCATATATTATATCTCCCGAATTTCCGCCACCTGAGAGTAGATGTCCTTGGCGTTATCAGATTGGCCCACCACGGAATGCATAAAGCCGCTTAGCAAAATTCTAGGTGGTGACGACTTCTGACTTAAGCATCGAGTGGCAATACTCTAATTCGACCAGATATAGATATCATAGGCTGATATATCTATATCGTTCACTTGTTCGTTGCGTCTACTATCAATACCAGATATAGATATATAGTGTATATATATATCAACTTGTTCGTTGCCTACTATAAACCCAAAAGTTGTCTGTTTCAGAGGTGTTCGATGATGACAAAGTAGAAGAAAAAGCTAAAACCCCCTTCTTCAAATTTATCACTCTCTCTTCGCCTTCTATCATTATCCTCTTATTGGGCTCCCCGTTTAAGGCTTCAGGTCCCTCCCTCCCTTTTTTTTCTTTTTTTTTTTTCGCTTTTTACTTTTTCCACTTTCCGTTTGTTTGGTGCTGGGGAAAAGCACTCTAGTACTCAATATGAACAGAAAAATCAACCCTTTTGTTTTCTTATTATTTCTTATTTTCCCCTTTGACAAATTGAATTTCCTCCCAAGTAACGAATAAAATTTAATGATCTTCTGCTTTCCTCCATTTTCAGCCATCCAGTTGGAAAAAGTAAACTATATGTTTTGGATTTTTTGTAGATGGGTTTTGGGTTTCTTGGTTAGATGATTAATGGTTTTTTTTTTTTTTTTTCGTTTTCTGTAGTTTTCTAGAGAGAACCAATGGGAAGTGCCTCGTCAATGTTAACGCAGTATGACATTGAAGAAGTTCAGGAACACTGCAATAATCTATGTGGGTCTTCCCTCTTCTCATCGCTTTCCTCTTGTTTTTCTCTTTTGATTTGTGCCACTTTTTTTAATTCTGTGTTTTTTTTTTTTTTTTTCTTTTTTAAACTTAGTTTCTCAGCAAGAAATAGTGTCCCTATACCAAAGATTTTGTCAACTTGATCGGAATTCAAAAGGTTTCATCTCAACCGATGAGTTCTTATCCGTCCCCGAGTTCGCAATGAATCCGCTCTCTCAGGTAGGGAAGCTAAAAATAACGGCTTGTTTATGAGTGCACATAAAAATTGTGAATTTTGATTCGATGACAGTTGGCATTTGGTAATGCGTTTCATAGCTTGGCCTTTTGTGTTTCTTCTTCAGAGGCTGCTTAAGATGGTGGATGGATTGAATTTCAAGGATTTCGTGGCTTTCTTATCAGCTTTTAGCACTAAAGCTAGTATTCAGCAGAAAATTGAACGTAAGTATTGGTTAACTGATTTATTTCTTTTATTTTATTCAATTTTAATTCTTCCTATTTACTTCCTATTTGATATTGATTTTTATGCGTGCTTCGTCGTCAGTGATTTTCAAGGTATATGATACTGATGGTAATGGAAAAGTATCTTTCGACGACATACTACAAGTGCTGCGGGATTTATCTGGTTCGTTCATGTCAGATGAGCAAAGAGAGGTATGCCGAAAAGTCCAACTTTTACTTCTTTCCGTTTTTCCTTTTAACCAGATGCGTGCCAGGTGAGAATCAATTATCATTGGAGAAACTTGGTAAGAACATGTTGATGTTGTTGAAACTAAATTAACGAGTAATTCGATGGTGTGGCGTGTATGTTAGTGCCATTCTCATGCTTGTTTGTGAATGATGATGGACATAGTTCTGCTCCCTTTTCTATCTATATTACTCCTGTTACTTTCGATTACCATGGAAGCATCTCCTCAAGTATTTCAACTTTCTGTCCGACTTGCAGAAAGTGTTGATCCAAGTTTTGGAAGAAGCAGGCTACACAAGGGATTCTTGTTTAACGTTAGATGATTTCATCAAGGTACTTTCTCTTGTAACTTCTTTAGAATTATTGTAAAATGGCAAAAAGAATAAAAAAATTTTAAGGATTTGTTGTCTACGTTGGGAAGTTTGCAATATTTGAAGTTCTTGAAAGTCAATTGAAACTATAATTTTAGGAGTTGTAGTTCTCAGAGGTTGTAATAAGATTATTTAATCTACTTATTTTTGCCGGGTTCTTGTGGTCAACATCATAATATACCCCATGTTAAGTCCAGAAAAACACATTTTGTTTCCGTTAATAAGATAATTGTCTCAAATGTCACTGCATTCAGCTTCTAGTTACGAGAGAACTGTAAAGTACAAATAATGCAGCAGAACTGGGACAATAGAAGATAGTTTATTTATCATTTTACAAAACCAACCTTAGAGATTAAATAGAAAGCCTGCATATCTTGAATTCGGATTCCCGACAGGCACCTGCTCATTTATGTGAATAACCGTTTTAATTGAAAATCTTAGGGTTAGTTTGAGGTTGCTGTACTTTTGACAGAATTTCTACTTTTACTTCTAGCAAAAAGAGAAGTAGAAGCTAGAGGCAAAAGTTACAAATCCTAGCTTCTCTAATAACTATTAAAATGCATTAGTGCTTGTACAAATGACTTTTGAGCAATTTTACCAAACACAATATCTGCATCATAGTTTGTGTATAGGACTTTTGGGGTCTCCAAAAGTGTTACCAAACTAGTCCTTAATCTTGTTCTCTAGAATGATGCCAATCCAACTCTCTTGCAGGTTTTTGGCAGTGTTGGCCTAAATATGGAGGTGGAAGTACCAGTAGACTAGGTTGAGGTAGCGTCGCGGTTTTTCCCTCCACATGTAAAAGTGGAAATCTATGGTGAAATGAAGCTAGAAGTGTGTAGCTTTACCATTACTTTTCCCCTTCTTTTTGGTCTTGAATTTCCGTAATAAAGAACCTTTTGTATGTATTTTTCAGAATAAGGTATTCAAGTTTCCAGGCCCTCTGTACATGAGATTTTGTTGACTGGTGTGCTATGAGATTGATGTTTTCTTGATAACATTTGAGAGCCTCTTGGCGTCAAAATAGAAAGACTCTACAAACTAGTAGACAGTTTACTTAATTTCGCAGTTAAATAAAGGGATGATATCTAAAAGAAAGGTGTAACGTCCCGACTTTTCGGACCGTTAACAAACTTACTTAAGTCTTAACACTTATTTAAATTCGGTTCTAAAAAAATACTTAAATTTTTTTTTTAAAATCATATTCATATTATAAAAATTAGAATTATTTATATTTTTATATGTAGAAATTAAAAACCTCTAGTAAATAATTATCCTATTTAAATTCATGTTTAAATAATATTTAAAAAGGTTGTAACTTCATATTGATTAAAACGAAAGAGTCTAAGGTCTTTTTCTCACAAAGTACTCATACTAATTTAGTAATACCAAAAAATTAGGACATAACTATAATTATAGTCGTTACAAAATAAATTACGAAGTCTAAATGCGGAAATTAATTTCGTGGTGGTATCCCACTCCCTTCCTTCACCGCCTCCGCATAGCTTCGCCTGTCCATAAGAACATCTAAGTAATAGGCTGCTTACCCGCGTTACCTACAGCACGAACACACACGTATGAGCTTTCGCTTAGCAAGTACAAACAATATCTCACAAAACATTTTCATAAGTCATATCATCACACGTAATTATCAAGAATGTTCAAAATGCATGGAATCATGTGTGTTCAATTATGCTTCATTATATACATATCTTGTCTACTTAAGGCCCCTATGTCGTACCCATATGCGCGCAACCAATGGGGAGTTAGGGGAGCGACCCTCTAACTACCTCCAAAGTCATATCTTATAACTTCGTTCTTATCATATCCTCTCACTAATTGGAGGTTGGTACGACACTTAATCCTATTTTTCATTAGCCTCATTCTTATTATTTGTGACAATGTGTAGATTTACATGTCACTATGCAACTATCATTACGGCATACATATCTGTGAGGCATGTCAATCATATCAGTGCAAGAGAATTTATGCACATCAAATACTTAATCAAAGTAATACGTATAATTTATAGACTCATCACATCATCAAGTCAAGTCATAGCAAACGTAGAGCATCATCAAAGAAAACATTTTGTTTCATGCTGTAGGTGAGGTTTGTACTTACTTGTCTTATGTGCTTAACTTCGGGAGTTGTATCTCCTACTATGCGGATTTGAGAAATTATCCTGATTTAACAATATCTCATTATTAGATAAAATCATGGTTATATTACTTTATTCAATTATTCAATTATTTTATAAACTAGAGTGAATTTAATTTACTTATATCATAATTAATCTTAATAATTAATTCTTATTAATTATTAAACGCTAAAATAAATTTCTACTAATTATTATTATTTAATTAATTTAATTTAATTAATTATTTTTATTAATTAATTAATCAATTAATTAATCAATTGATTAAATAATTAATTAAATTAATTAATTGAGTAATTAAAATTAAATCATATAATTTTAGTTGACTTGATAATAATTAGATTATTAATAATTGTTACTTAAATATTCTTTCTCATATAATAATTAATAATTATTAATTCTAATATTAATAATTAATAATTTGATTAATCTAATAATTAATGTTTGATTAATCTCTAATTAATCATCCCTAATTATTTTGATGATTATATCAATGATTAATGATTAATTAATTTATAATTAATCATGTATTATAATTATGTAATTATTTAACATAATAATCCTGATTATCATATATTAACTCTTATAATTAATTAATTAATTAATAATCAATAAATTAATTAATTCCTTTATTAAATTACATTTGGTTATGAATTAATTAATTTATTATTTATTAATTTATTAATTAATCAATCAAGGTGATAAGGAGTCACCTAAGGATATACCTCTATTTTACTATTGGGCTAGTCCAATTCCTTAGTTATGTTCATTTAGTTGGGCCAAGGTAATCTCATGGAATAGGCCCAGTAACCTTCTAGTATACTTTATCTTAGCCCATTAAAACTATGATTCAACTTTATAAACTTAGGGTTTTTCAAATCATTAGATCACACACTTAAAATCAACTCATTTCATAACTAAATTTATTCATATGTTATGCTTACCCATATGTCACATTTTAATGTTTAATCATCTTATCGGTGTATGGCTTTAACTTGTAAGATTTATTTAAATTTGAGTATAATTCCGTTTTGGACACTTGATAACTTGTTGGAAAGCTTGAAACATCTAGTTTCTGTCTTTATAATTTGTTTCCTCAGATTTCAAGCATTTCAAATGATAATGTGGACGTTTTCTTAAGTGTCTTATGGTAAAATCTCAGATTTCCAGATTTCAATACAATCTTTAAGGATTTATTAAAATTCATGTACATAACCGTTTTAAACACATGATATCTCATTTTGAAGCTTAAGATGTCTACTTTACAGTGGTAAAGTTATTTCTTTTAGTACTTGAGCATTTCATACCATAAACTTAGGTTTTGTCACTGTTGGTCCCACGTTTGTACCACCAGTCCAGATTCATGAGTAAGATTTGAAAATCCATAACAATTTACTTACAAGTCCAAATAAGACAAAAGATATGTCATTGGAAAGCTTATAATGTCTATTTTGTATGATAAAAACAGTTTTATAAAACGTCATGGTTTGCTAAGTCAAAATCAACAAAACCCGTAGCTAGTACCGGGTTCTAGCAAGGTTTTTCGGTTCGTAGACCAAACTTGTAAAATTCACCAAAAATTGTAAATTTATCCATTCAAGGTGTATGATACCTTGTTGGAAAGCTTAAAGAATCTAATTTTTAGTTCTCTAACTTATAAACCAAAATTTTGAGTCTAAAGGGTTCGGAGTATAAAAAAACCCGTGGCTGGTCAGTGGCTCGGAGGTTCATTTCTTCCCTAGTTTTTTTGTCACAACTTCAAATGCACATAACTTTATACATATAAAAGCAAATCAAGTGATTCCAAAGCCTAAAATGAAGCTTATCCTCTGTAGAATCTTAATATATAATTTATTTTTCATACCAAAGCTTCTAATGCATGCTATATCACCACAACAACTACAACCTTCAACAAGTTCACAAATCTTACCGAAATGCTCCGGGGATCCTTCAAGATCTCGAACCTCCCAAGTTCTTCTCAAAACTTTTTCCTAGGTAAGAAAAGTCTAATATTAAGATCATAACTAAACATCATGCTTTAGTTCTCCAAAAATGACTAAAACATGAAAAACGCCACTAAGTTACCTCTAGTAAAACGTCCTCTAACTCCGTCTCGCACTTCTTCGATCTTGGTGATGGGGTTCCTTAGACCTTGAAAATGGATGGGGGAGGGTGCTTGAGGAGTGTTGGAGATGGAGAGTAGTATTGGTGGTTCTTGGTTTTGTTTAGAGCTTGGTGGTGGTTAGAGAGTTAGGGTTTGAGCTTGATTTGTGTGAGAAAGAAAATAGGGTGTTAGGGGTTTGTTTTAGCCAACTTTGGCCTTGAGAGAGCTGTCTTTTGGGAGATGAAATTTGAAAAATATTGGCTGAATCAGCCCCTTCAATGGCCGGCTGTTTTGGGAGAAATTTTGTGTGAAATTTGGTTCAAAAAGTTGAGATGAGAGGTCACTTTCACTTGCTTCTTCTCTAGGTCAAATTGCCAAAAGAAACCATGCCATTTCTTACTTGTGGTTGCATGCATGCACCACTTTCCTCATTTCTCTTTTGTTCACATTTTTTCCTTGTTTCTTGAACCAACAAAACCGAATTTTCCTTGGCTCCCCATTTTTTTTTTTTGTTTTCCTTTCATTCAATTTCCACCCTTGATCCAAAGTTATCATCCTCACCCATTGGATCTTCCATCACATCAATCCTTAACCTAAGTTCTCATTGGTCACTTATCACCCAAGGTTTGGCCATTGATTTGCCTAGGATTTTCTAGCATCAAATCTACACCATTGATTTCAAATCAAGCTTAATTTTTGATAAATCTTCCACCTTTGGATTTCCTAAGAGTAAATACTAATAATTCATTTTCTATCCATGTGACACATTAATTCCCAATCATGCTCTCAAAGCTTGACTATTAATATGATCAAAATAAATACTAAGATCATTAAATCGATCTATTAATAAAAATCGGGGTCCTTCCGAAAAAAATTATCGCTATACCTCTAATACGACATAACTTATTTTTTCGTATAAATTTTTATGTCGTTCATCACACGTTTTATGTATTTAAAATTTCTCATTTAAATAGAGAAACTCAACATTGTTAAATCATCGACATCATCACACCGATGATACATATATTATCAGTTATGATCTTGAAATTTGATATTCATCAAAATAATTCATTAAAAGCATATTAATGAATAAAATCCAAAATAATAATTCATTAATCAAGTTTATAAATTTCTAGGACATCACAAAAGGAGCCAAAGTTTGTATTACCAACTCATTTAAGTAGAACTTAACGCTTGTAAAACCGGCTTAAAAAGAAGGGGATCCAAGGGTTGTAATCTTTCCACGTGGGACGTTTGGTATTTAACACTTGGCCCCAACCGAATGTACCTGTGAACCAGAAAGCTTTAAGCTGTCAAATCCTCGTTGGTAGCTTACGTTGTACTGTGTGTATTATTGAAAAATGTATATGCCAATAGTTATTACAAGTGATCTTTAGCCCTACGTCTCTTATCGTTGGGAGGTCTTCCTCCACTAGCAGGTTTTTCCGGAAATATCAAGCTAGTGGTCCAGCCTATTGAGATCAATTATAACGAACGTCCAAATTGCCACGTCAGCTGAAAACTATTTTTCTGCTGTATTGCAACTCATTCTCTGTTTGGCTTTCTTAATAATTTGTTTTGTTGTTTTTTTTTGCTTTTTTTCTTCCTGCCATTAAAACGTAAGGTTAAATCCAAGGAGACGTAGAGAGCTCATCTATTCCAAATCGAGAAAATCTGCGAGTTACATCAAAATATATATGGGAAAAATGATATCAAGATTCTAGGGCCTCTTTTCAAGTTAAACTTCATCTTGATAATACTAAACCAACAACCAAGAATAATGTTGATTTGTGATTTTTCCAATTCAGGCATCAATTATCTTTCCCTTGGTTGGCTGATCAGGGTGGTTTTCTCAAATATCATTCATTCAAAAACTTTCATCATTTCTTTTCTACTACTAAACAGCATTTTCAGCTGATCAATCTGCCAAGTGAAAGAATTCTCAGCCAAAGGTGAACTATACACACTGCCACCAAGCCCAAAACTTCTCAACATGGCTGGTGTTCCCCTTCTCCCGGCGGAAGTACTGCTGTCGAAGCGCGTCCAAGAAATGGCTCTCAACGGGGAAGAGCCTCCACATCTTTATCTATGTCGAGGTGGTGACGAAACCAAAGAAGACGTTCCATCTCCTTTGTCTCCAATTCCTATAGTCGACTTCAGCATTCTTTCATCTTCTGAACCATGTGCTGAGCAAGAAGTTGAATTACAGAAACTGGCATCAGCACTATGTTCATGGGGCTGCTTTCAGGTCACCATAATTACAATTTTTTTTTTTTTTTGTTTAAGTAATATGCATATCCATGACATATCAGCAAGATCTGAGGTCATTCTAGATGACCATAAAAACTATAGTAACCAAACCGTTGTTTCGTATGGTAGAATTTCAATTGTGCTAGAAATGTGATATGAGATTAAGAGTGGATGTATAGTCTAGCTTCCTTACCCTACTGTCAGGTGTAAACTATAAATTATAATCTGAGATTCAATTTATGACGAGTCTATTATCATTCCTGGGTTGATGTTACCACCGATTTTCAGGCTATTGGCCATGGATTGTCGACTTCTTTCCTAGACAGAATTCGCCAGGTGGGGAAGGAATTCTTTGAACAACCAATGGAAATCAAAAGGAAGTACTCTAAAGGAGTTGAAGAGTTCCAAGGTTACGGGGCTGACCCTGTTCCTGAAGAAGGTCAGCCTCTTGACTGGTCCGATCGCCTCTTTCTTGATGTCCATCCAGAAGATACAAGAAAATACGGCTTTTGGCCTGAAAACCCCACGTCCTTCAGGTGCTTCCATACCGCCTTTACTTCAATGTTTTTAAGTTCTAGTGTTCGAATTAGAGACACACAGACATGCTAAATTCACATCATCATCGTGTAAAACTGTGAATTTCCGTAACCATAATATTTACAGGTCTCAGAGTCGAGATGTGAACACGGGTTTGGTTAAAAAGCCAATATCAATGCAAAGTGTGGTTAACATTACATATACAGAACCATTTATACATATTGCACTTAGTTCATCAAGGTACTAAGGAGTTTATCTGAACTAAGTGCAATATGTATAAATGGTTCTATATATGTAATGTTAACCACACTTTGCAGATGTGTTTACCTTTTTCTGAATTATTATACATTCGAGTTGCTTACCTTTTTCTGCAGATGTGTTTTAGAAGAGTACACAGTCAAGATGAAGGCCTTCACAGAGGCGGTTTCGAAAGCCATGGCAAAATCATTGAATTTGGAAGAAAACTGCTTCTTGAACCAGTTTGGTGAGAAAGCAATACTGCAAGCGAGGTTTAACTACTACTCGCGCTGCGAAAGGCCTGATCTTGTTCTTGGCCTTAAGCCACACGCAGATGGATCAGGTTACACCATTATCTTACAAGCCGATGTGGAGGGCCTTCAAGTTTTCAGACAAGAACACTGGTTCACTGTTCCCACTATTTCTGATGCTCTCTTTGTCCTCATGGGTGATCAAATGGAGGTACGTATCAATTATACACACACACGCACACACACACATATATATATACACACATGTACATATAGGTGTTCTGTTCAGTTATATGATTTCAAATGGCAAGATCTGATGTTCACATCCCCCCGAGATTTTTCGTGCTTTGGCAAGTTGCCGTTGAGATTTTAATTTTGACAATATTGGCTCAAATTGATAACGCCGTTCAAATTGTTGACGAAAATATCCAAGTGCACCTTTCATTTTTAGTACTTTACCACAAACTTTTGGTGTTTTGACAATTGCCTTGGAACTACACATGAACTTTTGGTGTTTTGACAAATTGCCCTTGAACTACTAGTTTTGACAATGAAACCTTTTATTTCCTTCATTAGTTTGAATGGCGTTATGCATTTGGATCACAATGCAACGGTTTGATGAATTTAGGGCATAAAATTGCAAAAATTAAAAGCTCAGATGACTACTTATCAAAACTTGAAAAGTTCAAGGGAAAATTGTAAGATAACAATTGTCTCACATGGAAAAATTATTAGATAAATGGTGGGTTTATAACTCCTTGGGTCCCCTCCCCATGCAAGTCGGTATTGTGAGGGTGAATTCTACCTAACGGGTTCCTAAGAATTAGTATCAAAGCAAATCCACCACATCTTCCAGCCGTTATTGCTGATGGGACGATCTGGGGAGGGCTACTACCCGATAGAAGACAGGATCTGGAAAGTCACCCAGCTAGGAAGATGAGCCATCGTGAATGGCAATTACGGAGCGTGGTGGAATGTTAGATACTGATTGTCCAACATGGAAAGATTATATAATAAATAGTGGGTTTATAAGCAATTGAGTCCCCTCCCCTTACGAGTTAGTTTTGTGAGTACGAATTTTACTGTTCTTAACATAAATTACCAATAATAACCCTATAATTTGCATGGACAAAACTAGCAGATAATGAGCAATGGAATGTTCACGAGCCCAGTGCATAGGGTTCTGGCAAACTCAAAGAGGGAGAGGTTATCTGTGGCCATGTTCTATACACCGGAGCGCAACAAAGAGATTGGGCCAGAACTGGGCCTGATCAACGACCAAAGGCCGAAGTTGTTCACCAAAGTGAAGGATTATGCGGATACTCATTGGGAATACTACCAGCGAGGTGTGAGAGCAATTCATGTTGCAAAAGTCTAGAACTCTATCGTTTTTTGTCTGTCGTTTCTTTTGAATTTCTAGTTATGCCCTGTGTGCTAATTATTACGAGTAATGCTAAGGATTACTTGTGTTTATCATTACCACTAACTTTTATATTAGTCAAAAATTAACATTTCAAGCTGTGTGTGCCTCATAAATAATTGATGAATAAATTTGTAGTTGGTCCAATACATATAAATGTTATCTCACTTTTAATACATAGTATTGTTCATGGTTTTCACCCTTTTTCAAATTCTACTCAAAGTATGATTGTTCAATTTAAGTGGTAAACCGGCATTGGGATGGGGCCAAATCAATATCGACTCTAGTTGCTCGAAAACCAAACTGCCTAGTAGCCTAGCGGTTCGACGGTTGGTTTCAAGGTTAGGAGGTGTTTCATAACCCTAGGAAGCAGGATGTCTGTTTTTCCAAAATGACATGCATTCGGGTGCATGATCTTCCGAATTCATCGGTTTCTCCTTCGCATTCTCACAATCTCAGTTGCCAGCACTCTCGATGATTCACAAACTAATTGGAATTTAATGTTGAAATCGACCAATGTCGGTCGGGCGGCATATGATGGTTGGTTCTGGTATAAACTGAAACTGACCACCGAACCGTATATTAGTAAAGCTGCCATAAGTTGTTGAATAAACGTTTACAAGAGGCCAAAGTGTAGTAGAGGGGCCGTTTTGTAGGTTAGTAAACAACACACACACACACACACACACATAGATATACACTACGATCACCAGCCAACTAAGACAAACCCAAGTATCCAAATTATTGACCCCGTTGATCCAATAAAACATACGTACCCAAATAAATATCATCGGCTATTTGGTTGATGTGCCAAACTATTCCATTCCACTAGGCTCTACTTTGACAAGTATAGGCAAGCTACTATACACAACACACACACATATATTTAAATGAAAATATATTCTCTTTCTTCTAAAATATTCGACCAATTAAATTAATGAAAAAAAGATTCTCACTCTATGATTATTAATTGATATACAATCTTTTAAACATCTATTCTCATATGCCACGAAAGATGGTCGAATAAAAATAATTGTTTTCTTAAAATATATAATTCCTCCTAAAAAGCATTGTGATAGACTCAAGCTTCAAAAACGACGGGTTTGGTGAGAAATTGGGTGGAACACATCAAGATTCAAAGCAAGAAAAAGAAATTCAGCCAACTTGCCAAAGCATAAAAAGTTAAAAATAAATAAAAATTGGATCCTATACTGAGCTCCAATTTCAACAATGATCTAAAAACATCAAAAGGTAATCCTTTTAACTTTCGCAAAACTAGTGTTTATAATTGATTCTCAGGGTTCATAATTTAACGCAAAACACTACCTAACAGAGGTACATCAGAACAAGAAAAAAGATTTTGAAATTAAAAAAAAAAAAAAAAAAAAATCCTTTCCCCCCCGGGGACCAAAAACAGAACAAAATGATGTAAACCTTTAACCCCGACAAGCGGTGTTTTTTTTTTTTTCATCATCAACTTACTGATTCATTCCCTCAGAAAATCTTGAAAAGCAGTCCACCATGGGTGGCAAAGAAGGGAGCAAAGACGAGGGATTCCACGGCCATGAGCTTAATGAGGATATTGAGCGAAGGGCCTGAGGTATCCTTGAGTGGGTCTCCAATGGTGTCACCAATGACAGCTGCCTTGTGTGGCTCTGAACCCTTGGGGCCAAGAGTTCTTGCATGCTCAGAAGCACCAGCCTGTAAAAAAGAGACGCCAACAGCCAAACATCATTTTTTTTAAATCATTAGAATGGTGACCAGGATGAAGTCTATAGATACAATGATATTCACCTCAATGTACTTCTTAGCATTGTCCCAGGCACCACCAGTGTTGGATGCAGAGATAGCGACCTGAAAAGATAAGAGGACAAAACAAGATTAAGTTTAAGTGTAATTTAAGTGTATAGTTGACTTCAGAAAAAGTTGCAGTTTAGCATGTATGTTCGACTGATACCTGGACACCAGAAACAAGGGAACCAGCGAGAACACCAGAGAGGGTCTCAACACCAAATAATGTTCCGACGATGAGAGGCGTAAGCATGACAAGAGCACCGGGAGGAATCATCTCCTTGATGGAAGCATCAGTAGAGATTTTGACACATGTGGCATAGTCGGGCTTAACACGACCCTCCATGAGACCTGGGATGGTATTGAACTGCCTGCGAACCTCCTCAACCATCTTCAGAGCTGCACTGCCCACACTCTTCATGGTCATGGCAGAGAACCAGTAGGGAAGCATAGCACCCACAATCAGACCAATGAAGACTTTTGGGGTCAAGACATCAACAGTTGAGATAGCTGCCCGACTCACAAAGGCACCAAATAAGGCCAAAGATACAAGAGCAGCAGATCCAATGGCAAATCCCTATACACCCGAAAAATGCAGATTGATATTCAGCAACTAATCATTGAGAACCAAGCATGGGAGGAATTTCAATACGAGAAAAATACAAAAAGGAAAATTTCAAATAAGTTTCAACTATGCATGCATGACTTCTGCTTGAAAAGCACGGGCATAAAGCAGATCATCTCTATCCCAATCACATTGTTAATGGATATCATAGTATACCTTTCCAATGGCAGCAGTGGTGTTCCCAGCAGCATCAAGAGCATCTGTTCTCTCACGGATACGGTGGCTCATGCCAGCCATTTCAGCAATACCTCCAGCATTGTCACTGATGGGCCCGTAAGCATCAATAGCCAAACCTGTAGCAATGGTGCTAAGCATCCCAAGGGCAGCCACTGCAATACCATACATGGCAGCAAAGCTAAAACTAACAAAAATGCTGACTGCAATGGCAAATATTGGAATGATGACAGATTTGTATCCCAAAGCAAGCCCAAAGATAACATTGGTCGCAGCACCAGTCCTGCAGGAATCGGCCACATCTTGCACCGGACTGCAAGCAGAAGAATCAGGTAAGTAGAAGAAGTAAAAAGACGTAAAACAGAAGCTCTATGAATCAAAGATACCTGTATGCATTGCTAGTGTAGTACTCGGTAACAAACCCAATAATAAGCCCAGCCCACAAGCCAACGCCAACACACAAGAATAGCTGCCTGCAAGATGGAAAAAAAAAAAATCAATAACATATTGAACATATACTTTTCTGCAAACGTAAAGCGGTGAACTGACAAAACGAGATCATTACCAGTTCTTAACAACTTTCTGAGTGCCAAAATTAAAAATTGTGAAGGAAGCAGGTAGAGCAATCCAGCTAATAATTGCAATTCCAACAGTCATAAGAACAGTGGAAATGATGAGTTGCCTCTTCAATGCTGGTTCGATTTCCTTGACAGCCTTGACCTCAAGGAAATCAGTAGCAAAGAGAGTTGTGATCAAGCAAACAAGAATGCCCATAGAGCTGATGAGGAGAGGATAACACATGGCAGTAAAATCGTGGTTGATTCCAAAAGATGAGATAGAAGCAACAACCAGAGCAGCACAAGATGATTCAGCATAGGAACCAAAAAGATCAGATCCCATCCCTGCTATATCCCCAACATTATCACCAACATTGTCAGCAATCACCTGAAGAAAAGTAAAACTAAACATTAACAAGGCCAGAAGGGAAGATCACATTTTCAAAGAGTGAAACTCAAGAAAAGTGATAATACTTACAGCTGGGTTTCTTGGGTCATCCTCCGGAATGTTTCTCTCAACCTTCCCCACGAGGTCAGCACCAACATCAGCTGCCTTAGTGTAGATACCGCCACCTACTCTGCCAAACAGAGCCATGGAAGATCCACCAAGACCATAGCCAGTAATAGCCTCAAACAGGCCTTCCCAGTCATCACCATAGTACAGCTTAAAGAGATTGATAGCAATGTAAAGCACCAAAAGACCATTTGCAGCAAGAAGGAAACCCATCACTGCACCAGACCTAAATGCTGTGATAAAGGCTTTTCCAACGCCTTTTCTTGCTTCCAAAGTTGTCCTTGCATTGGCATAAGTGGCAATCTTCATCCCAAGGTAGCCGGAGAGAACTGAGGTAATAGCACCAAGCAAGAAAGACAGAGTACTGAAGACTGCTGTGGCAAGCGCTGGCTTGCATGTCTTAAGCTCATCGTAAGTGCATGGCTGGCTCTTTGTGCTGAAGCCCTCAACAGACCCAAGGAAGAGGAAGATTAAGATTGCAAAAGCAATCATGAAAATCCCGACATACTGATACTCGGTAAAGAGAAATGAGGTCGCACCTGCGAATTCGTCATATTATGGTATTAATTAACAAGAGAACGGTGATCTGACCATGCCACAATATCATCGTACAGTACGAAGTCATATGCAAGGAAAACTCACTGGCCAAGAGCCGAGTACATCCAAGAATGTAGATTTTAAAATATGTACAAAAGCCATTAGAGTCTTAAAACGTAGAGGACCACCGATTCCAGCGATTGGGATAAACAATGTAACTCAACAAGCTTATGGATATGTATATGCATATAAACTATATTAAAAATTATAAATTGAGCATCACTCAGAAGAAAAAATTGTTAGTGTAAGGAAACAAGAGTATGGGAATCACATAATCAACATACCCAGGTTATAAAATTGAAGGTAATAAAGTACTTAAGTTGATTAATTCACCATTCAAAACTTATAAGAAATTAGTTCTTTTATGTAACATTGCTTGGACAACGCACAAGGAAAAATTAAAAAACCTCAATCACATAATATTATTTATTCAAACATATATATTAAAAAATTAACTTTGGGAATAATAATCCGCACGTTACTCTTTCAGTAACAAAACCAAACAACAAGCCGTTTTCTATTGTATTGTCAATGCGTTACCTAGTAAAAATCACACAACAAAGGACCAAAAGCCGAAAAGCTACTTCTTTCTTTTTCTTTGCAAAATGATTACACCCAACATTTAAAATAACATAAATAATAAACCATATGTCCAACTTGCACATTGCTTTACCACAGGAAAAAAGCTCCACTTCAATAACCTTTGTTTCCCTTTAATTAATAAAAAGTTAAAAACCATAGAAATTACAAAACCCTGTATTTGTATAACACAGTAGCTAGAATAATTAAATTCAGATGTGAAAACAAAGAATTGCTCAGTAAAAGAAACAAGATTAAGCCCGAATAAGCTTTGCATTCCCAACAAAGAACACAAACCCAAAAAACGAATATTAAATCAAAGCAGCCTTACTTCAGATGTGAAAACAAAGAATTGCTCAGTAAAAGAAACAAGATTAAGCCCGAATAAGCTTTGCATTCCCAACAAAGAACACAAACCCAAAAAACGAATATTAAATCAAAGCAGCCTTACTTCATGCTCAAAGACGCTCAACCCCATGCCAAACACAAATGATGACATCACACACGTGAACGGGCAGAGTGGACACCTCCACAACTACAGTATTAGTAATAAGGAATAACGCCCAGAAAACCAAACAATGATATATGCATAAGACTAAAAACTTTAATTTTTACGAGGAGGTAATAATGACCCTAGTGCTACTGAGTTTTAACCCTCAATTGATTAGGAAAATTCATTGATTGTCGGATTTTGTCAAAAAAAAACCTTACATGTACTCGATTTCAGGACACCGAAACATATAACCATTATCAAACCTCGAGCATACATCTTTCCTTTTGAGCATCATCAACTTTTACCGGTGGATTCATTTTTATTGAAAGATTTTGTCTCATGTAATACAGTATTTCTTATGTTTGGTATTTTTATATCTTTTTAGTGAGTTTAATTTCCCCCTTAAAAAAAAGAAACAAAGAAAGAAATAAAAAACTGGGAAGGGTAATTGAAACATTCATTCATCTAAAAAAAAAAAAAAAAAAAACTTTAACCCATGTTATTTGATTAAATAATAAAAATAACGTTTAATCAGTATATTATTCTTCCCAAAGACTAGATCCAAATAAACTAAACGTGGAACTGAATTATTAATAAATAAATAGGATATGAAGAGTCCGTCTGTCCATATTCTCATCCAGACCCGAACTTGAGCTAATTGTAACCCTAGAACTTCATTCAAGCCATTAACCGGAGAAGGAAAAAAAAAAAAAAAAAGAAGAAGAAGAAGAAGAAGAACCAACTTTTTGAGATAGTTTAAACCTTGGCCGGTCTCAGAGAAAAATAACAAAGACAGAACTTATTTGAGTGTGAGTTTTGAATTTTAATTTAAACTTCTCAATAGCTATTAGTCTATTACTGAACTGAGCTGCTAGAGAAATGTAAAGATCTAAAATTTCTCAACTTTCCGTTCACCATTTTCCCAGCAACCAAACAGAGAGACTAAACCACCAAGATCATAAGAAGAGGGAAAACGTAAAGACTCAGACATTTTTAAAACTTTTCTTTAGCAGCTACAACAACAACCAAACAGAGAGGCTAAACCTCCAACATTTTTGGAGAAACAGATGCAAAGAAATAAATTCACAGAAAACCACCACATCGCACAAAAGGAAAAAAAAAAAAAAAAGCCTCCAGATCTATAAAAGAAACGCTTTTTATCTAAAACTGAAAGGTATACCTTCAGAGATGGCGCTCTGTATATCGGCACACTTAACGACGACGTTGTGGTCGTTGAGGCCTTCCTCCTCCTCAATGAGGCAGTCTCTGTAGCCGTTCTTGTCGCCGGCGGACGGCGGGGTTCGCTCGGGCGTGAGCTTCACGCGCGAGACCAGGAACCATTGCACCAGCGAGAAGACTATCCCGACGACGGCGGCGACCGGGATAACAATCTCGGTCCCCAAGTCCGAAAGCAACGCACTCCCCATTTCGCCGGAACCCTAGCTTCTTCCGATATCCGCGCACCGGAAAATGCAGATAGAGAGAAATGATGGAACCCGAAAAAAATGCTCACAAAGAGTGAAGGTTTTGGCGAGACTGTCTCCCTGCATTTATATTCCCAATCGATTAATAATTGAAATAAATAAATAAAGCGTCCGTTATAAAAGTTTCACGTGGAGCCGTTTATTTTCATCATGACTATTTCTTTAGTGGTGAAATCGGGACCATCGGACGGCTGATAATTGGGGAAATAGGTGCAAGAGTATTGGATGATGAAGCGGGAATGCTCAGCGCGTACGCTGTACGCATCAAATCGGAGTCGCTTCTGTCATACTCTATATTTCACTTCTGTCGTTTTTTTTTTTTTTTTTTCCCGAGACTCTTTTTTTTTTCTTTTTTGGGTTGTGTGGCGGAGGCTCTTATCCTCTACTACGCAACGTTATTGCAACCGATGTGTTACCAAGCAAGGAGACTTTAGAATTATTAACGGTAGGTACATTTGTTCGTTAAATTAGACATTTATCATAAACTTTTTAAGTCTTAATTTATTCACTTTTTAAAAATTAATTATAATTTTTATTGATTTTTTAAAGAGAGATAAAAATTAATATTAAAATTTTAGACTTCATTTAGTATTTTATTTTAACTCTAATTAAACTGTATTTTTTTATCTAAGTTTTTATTTTTTTTCTAAAAAGTCAATAAAATTTATAACTAATTTTTAAAAAATCATCTAACTCTAACTTAAAAATTCAATCTACAACTGACAAATCAAACGCAAACTAAATTTACACATAAGAATCAAACAGAGGCTTGTATCTTGCAGTTAAAGATTCGGATAAAAGTAAATTAAATAAATAAATGATGTTATGTTGCTTTAAAAAAAAAATTCACTTCACTTCACTTCACAATTAATTTAACGGTAGCAAAAATCTCTCACCCCAAATTTGAAAAATAAAAATGCACGATGTATATTACTCTAAAAATACTAATTTTCACGTTAAAAAAAAATTACTAATTTTGTTTTTATCTCTTTAGGCTTTGGTTTGGGAATTTGAAGCGATCAAAGCCGTTGAAGTTGCAACCTCTACCATTTTGTTGATTGACTGGATGTGAGATGTTGACACGTCATGGGTTTATTTCATTTACGATGGGTTGCACCGCATGTGAAAATTACTCGGCAAATTTTAATTGGTTGTTTTTCAGGCGAGTGTCAATTTATGTAAGTTCAGGATATTGTGGATGGTTTTTCGAACGGTTTTCAGACTCTGACGTCCGCTTGTGTTGAATGGCGTGCAAAGCATCCAATCGGATAATACAACTTTTTTTTTTTTCCTTTTTTGATTTATTTTTGTTTTTTCCCACGCTCTTTTTCATATGATATTGTATTCCTTTCAGTTCACTGATTTTGTTTTCGTTTTTTCATATCCACTCAACCAATATCTATTCTCATTTTGCAAGAAGAATCTCTTAGCAAAAAGTATGGGAATTCCTTATTCCTACGTCGAAAACAACAAGTAAGATCGTTGTCCTCGTAATATAAGCAAAAAGAGTACTCAACTTCCAACCAACATTTTTAAACTATTTGGAGAATTCAGTTGGGGCCAATTTTTCTTGTCATCAAAGCTTTCATTGAGTTGAAAAAAAAAAAAAAAAAAGACTTCTACCTCTGTGTATAACAATTAGTCGTCAATTGGATAATAATATGGAGATTGTTTTCGAACACTATCTAGTGTTTTCTCAGCTTTTCTTTTTTTTTTAACATTTAAATTTACTTTTTAAACTTAAGATTTCAACAGATTTTTAGTTCGTACTGTAATTTGAGGTTAATGATATGGGCTGGCATGTTGTGAATAGCTGAATAAATCACAATCACGAAAAAAAAAAAAAAAAAAAAAAGAGCTTCTTACTAATATTTAACTTTTTTAGTTTTACATCTTGTTTAATCATAACGAATGATGGATAGCGATAATTTTGTTATCAGCTTTGCATATTGTTTAATAATGGCGGGATTTTGAAATGATTTGTAGTTAAATGCACGCACCACCACACAAGTCCTCTCCTCTTAGCAAGAGTTGTTAAATGACTCTGTGGTGGGAATTGCCAAATTACGCAGTGTAGGGAAGCGTTGTTTTGTTGGCTTATTCGTGAAGAGAAGACGCACAAAATGCATGTGGGCCGTGGTGAAAGGAAATGAGAAACCATAAGTAGAGGAAAGAAACAAAAAATGTAAATCACATACGTGGATATGTATATTACATATATATATGTGTATATATACATACACATACGAAGAGGAGTTAAAAGAGACCCGCCATTCGAGGCTGACCACGAAGGTAAGGAGGTCGCACTCAAGGCCTCATGACAGGGGTCCCGACGGCTCTGAACTTTGAGTCCAAATTTTTTGTCCCCTTTTTCTATGGATAACTCATCAATTTACTCTAATATTTTTTAATATTTAGTATTTTTTTTATGTGATTTTAAAGTCATATGATATAATATAATATTATTAATAAAAGTTAATGAGATATGAATTTCAAGATCATAGATTTTTACTCTTATTTATTTTTCTAGTGTCGTGTCATATCGTGATTAGTTCATAAAAACTCGTGTGGCTGAAGTCAAATTATGTGCTGCTACGATGTATTGGATTGGGGTCGCTCGCTAAGCTCCAATATATATATATATATATATATTTTTTCCCCAGTTGGGTGTGACCTAATACAGACAAATGTAGCACCTTCGTTAATTTCACCCAATTCCATGCCTCAAGGACCTTTACTTACGACATGACAAAACCCGCCTCATTTGGTAAAGCTCCTCCTCAGTTTCCCTAAGCTTTTATTATTATTATTATTATTATTATTATTATTATTTACCAAAATTGTGGAGGAACATAATAGTAATGTATTGCACTAGCTTTGTACTAATTTGAAAAATTGACACAATATTTTAAACTATCAAAGGACATAGATAGCGACAAGCGGAAAAAAGAGAGAGAGAGAGAGAAGAATAGAAATTGATTCAGACAGTGACAATGCCGACCTTCTCATTTAGTAGAGTTACATCAACTTTTTTTTTAAGAAATAAATAGAATGGGAGATTTTCAAAGAATTACGTTGTAATATTTGCTGTATTTATTTTATTTTTTTTAAAGAACTACTACATACATATGAGTAATAATAAAAACACAATCCAATTAAATCTTAATTTATGAGTATCAATTTATAAAGTGTTAAGTTTTCATCTTCTCACAGTAAGATATATGTAATAATCTTTTAAACATCTAGTAATAAACGAAAATAATAACTCACAAAAAAATAAATTGATAATCAAAAATCAAAATTAAAATTAGTATCCTTCGTATTATTCAATATATTATAGTCAAGTGCAAAATTTAGAAAATGTAGTTCAAAAGGATAAAACGGGTTATATATATATATATATAAATATATATAAGTCAATGGAGATATTGACTTCTAACAAAGCTTGATGCATTGTATTTAAATTCTAATAGTAAGATTTTCTTCCGGCCTAAATACACAACTCTATTGCATATATGTTTTAAATTGGAATTGTATTATACTTTTTTAACCTATAGGAATCAAATTAGAATTATCGTTAAGAAATTAGAATTATCGTTAAGTTATTCTTAGATATGTTATGCTTAGATATTATACTTAGATATGTTAGGTTTTGCACTATTTAGTGATTGCTTTTTAATTAATTGTAAAACTTTCCGAAAATTATAGGCATTGTTTGGTCACATCATGATATATATATACATATTTATATGTGTGTGTATATATATATATTTTGCTGGAGCACAAACATGATATATTCAAATAGTTAAATGTATTCTTTTTCTTCTTCCTTTTTTCCTTGAATTTCCGTCTTCAGCTATTTTATATTTTCTCAGTTTGATGGTAAAGGGTGATTGTGTGATTCGCATCTTGAAAGCATATTCCTCCAACGTTTTAGATGTGATGAAAATTGATATTCTTTATTATTTTCTCTTTCCCTCTCTATTTACTAGTTTTTGTACTTGTCGTGTGATTCTCTGTCAAATAATTATGAGAAAACAGTGAATCTGGTCAGATAATGAATTCTCACTTGCCTGTTCAATATAACTCACCGTCCGTTTCATAAAACAGTTTAAGTTAAAATTTTTAAGTTTAAATTAATTTATTTTTTAAAAGTTAATTATAATTTTTGTTGACTTTTTAAAAAAATAAAATAAAAACTAAAATAATAAAGTATAATTCAATTTGAGTTGAATCGTTTCACCAAATAAATCCTTAAGGGATGTTTGGCAACAAATTTATTTTAAACTAAACTGTACTTTTTTTATCATGATTTTTATCTTTTTCTGAAAAAATTTTTTGTTTTTTTCTAAAAAAGTTTTTTGTGTTTTCTAAAAAATTACAATTAAAATTTAAAAATCTTAAACTAAACTCATTCACCAAACACCCCCTTAGAGTAGCTTATTACATTTATATTTAAAAAATAATAATAATTTGTGCTTTTCAAAAAGAAAATATAGAACAAAAAATTATATAAATATATATCAGGAAAGTTGTTTATTCACATGAAGGAAAATCATTATTTTGTATATAATTATGTTACGAAGTTTGAATCTCTTAGGGGGAGTTTGAAGGACAATTTCAAACTCATAGATTTAAACTCAATTTTTGTCTTTTTTGAAAAAGTCAACAAAAATTACTATTCAAATTTAAAAATCTTAACTCAAACTCATACACCAAACACCCCCTTAATTTAGGTTTTTATTGATCTCGGGAGATTTATTAATTTTGGATAACTTACCAAATTCTATACTTCTAATTTGTATTTACATAAGAGCTCATTTACAGTGCTCATTACTAGCGAATGTTATTCTCTTGTTCATATTTTGTGGACTTAAGCACATCTACGTATTTGTTTATCTTTTCTTATATGTTTTTTGTTTTATTATATTCTTATTTAATTTCTATAATATGTGTATATATATTAGTTGATATGCATGCGCAGAATAGAGAAGTTAAAAAAATTTTTCATGTAGTGATTTATGATCTATCACATGATATTGACGTGGCTGTTACGTAGAATCCAAAAATCAACGGACGAAATTAACTCTTCTTCCCTTTATATAAAGCTTATTCATTATGCAAATAGCAATTAACTTTAGTAGTTGGTAGATAAAAATGAAAAAGACAAAAGGCGATGAATCTATTTTCAAATCAATATCGCTTTTAACTTTCATCTAGAAGTTCGGTCTATCTTTAGGAACCTCTCTCTAGTTTCTCCACACTTACCATGCTGTCAAGCACAATTTTATTCCGAAGGGAGATAACTTTAATTAAATCAGCCCTTCTATGATGCTTCTTTCTTTCTTTCTTTTTTATTTTATTTTATTTTATTTTTTATAATTTTAGAATTGATGCTTTTTGTCCCCATTTGGAATCCGGATACAATGTCGTTTTGCTCACGACTGCACGCCTTTTGTGTGGAGGGAATTATTATCTTTGAAATCCGTGCTTGCGATGAGTTGGAGTTAAAATGGACGTTTTAATCGGGATTTCTACCACCGTTACTTACAATTAACCATCATTGTTACAAGACAAGGCGATAAATAAGTTGAAACTATGGTCCACATTGCTCCCCACAAGTTGCCTAATACTAATGCATTTTTTCCCTCTAAAAAAAAAAAAAAAAAAAAAGAAAGTTATAAGAATTGAAGATGACATATCCAGATAATTTCATGAAGAGGTGTGATATATGAATCTCTCTTGAAGTTGATTGTTTATATAACCCGATTGTTGTTACAGTGACAACTTAAACTCAAGACTTTTAATCAATATAGAACAGGTGTTTTATTGTCTCGCCTAACTATTTAGTGATTCAACAATAAAGCTTTTCATCCTATACCACTTCTAATACTCATTTGATGAATATTAGCAGCCCTATTTAAAGTGACATGCATGCATGTTCTCTCGTGATTAACATATGCTTTAATTACTAATAAAGCACAAACTGCAAGACATTCTCTATTGGACAATTTATTTTTTAAATAATGTGTAGGTGAGTTATTATTCTTGTTTTTAGATGTTGTCATGGTAATTAGTAGTAAGAGATTGCATTTATTCTAGAAAAATAACAATTTATTTCCACACGAGTTAGAATAAACATACTGTAATTAAAATTGAGATTTCTAACATTTTATTATAATTAAAAATATTCGAGATTCCGTCTTTAGCAAAACAAAAAAAAAAAAGATTCCTAACATTACGGGGGTGTTTGGTGAATAAGTTTAGTTTAAGATTTTTAAGTTTCAATAATAATTTTTGTTGACTTTTCAGAAAAGATAAAAAAACTTTTTTAGAAAAGACAAAAAAAAATACAGTTTAACTTAAATTAAACTTGAGTGCCAAACACCCCCGTATTTTTATTTATTTGATGTGTTTTGCTCCAAAATACATGCAATAAACAGGTTAACTATAAAACAACCAGGTTGAGTTTTGAGCCCTACTTAAATGTGTGTAAACTATAATTAGGAATTTATAGATAATCAGAAAATTCACAGTACAAATCTTAAGGGTTCCTTCTATGGTGCCTTCGCATAACCCGTTGCAGTCTTCAAATCTATCATAACTTTTACAATTTTACTGTTCAAAGTTCACATGTATATTGTTCAAAGGTGCAAATTATCCTTTAGCCAAAAAAAAAAAAAAAAAAGTGCAAATTATCGCACTATCTTTAAAATTTGCAAGTTTGCCATAATTTGTACGACTCCAAAATATAAGACTGTGAGTTATCGTATTCTCCGCATCAGTACCATGAACTATTTTCCCAACACCATGAAAGTTCCCAACCTGTAATAACCCACAAGTTGTCAAAAGGATTCCTCAGATATATGGACCGGGGCTAAAAGCTTTTGTTTAAAATAATAATAATAATAACGACTTAATCAAAAAATTTATTTTCAAAAAAGTGAGGAAACTTTGTACAATTGGACATTTGGTATAATTGAATGTTTTGAAAGTTAGATATAAACGAAATCACGTGAAGATTAAAAAAAAAATTATTTGCAAATAAAACTGATAAATATATGTGGATTGAAATCAAGATTTACCGATAGACTATTTTTATAACCTATTATACTCTCAAAATAAATTTTACGAGTGATAAAAGCCTGATATCTGCATATTTAAAAAATGAAAAATACTAGGGACATCAACTATAGTATTAACTTTTGAGTATCAATTTCTATGGCATGCGAGTAGTTAGTTTTTTATTGATAAGTGTTTAAAGCATTATCACATCAATTAATTACATTTACCAATGAAAATATGACACAAGAGTTAGTATTCAAAATGTTAGTATTGAAGTTGATGTCTCTAGTATTACCTTAAAAAATCTCTACTACTATTTACCCTGCTACTTGCACTTTTTTTCCACTGTCTCTAGAAAAAACTCATTAAAATTCTTAAGGTTTTTTTATAGTCCTTTTAGTGGGAGGTCCCTTTAACGCGGTAATGTATAAGTATCTCTAGCTTGACATAAAATGAATAAGATGTAAAATTGATACAACGAAAGGAAAAAAAAGTAACATACATGATAAACTTAAAAGATTTGCATTCAAAATGTTTTGCATTTATAGTACATTATCAATTATTTTGTGTCATTTTTTTGGGGCTTGATTTTGGTAATGTGCACCTATGGTACGCTATTAATGACGTCCACTTTTAGACCGTTATGATCAAGTTGAAAATGGATTAATTTTGGATGATGGATTCTATAAAATTTTACATGCCGATTTCCATATCAAAAGAAAGAAAACACAATTGCCTTCTCCTTCTTCATCTTCAAAATTCCAAGCAAGATAGTTTTTTCGGCCTATAGATCCCTGCTTCCGAATCCGTCAAATGTTTGAGTCATTGATCTCGTTCTCAACTTCGAAATTATGATCATTCGTGTCATGGATGAAATACGGGTGTTTGGTTTGTGAGAAATCATAGGAATTATGTTTAGGAAATTTTAGGATCATGTTTGTTCATTGACTTCAACCTTAGATTTCCTAGTCACGTTTTCAGTTTTTTTCTTTCTTTCAATTTTGCTCAAACATTGTTAAATCTCTATTTGTAGGGATGCCTAGTTTGCCTATCACTGCAAGTGCCTTGATTTTTTGTAATTGGGATTATTGAACATATATATCCCCCTTTTCTTTAATGGAACATTTTTCTCTTTTTGGGAGTAGAGATATTTGAGATTTGATAATATTGCGCAAAAAGTTTTCTTGTTCTTTTTACTTTTTTGTTGGTATGGGCACTTTGGAAATTTTTTTTCAGGGTGGATGTTACTTTCATTAAAAAAATAACGGCCATATGGGAATGTCACAATACGAAATACCATCGGCTTCATAATCAAAACATTAATGTCTTTAAGAATCAGAACTTCCACATGAAAACTGGGATTATCATCAATCGCTTTGACTGCATTAGTAGAATCGTTTTATATCAAAGAGACTCTCAAACCCCTGTGGAATTATCAATTCATCACCATTGAGTTTAAGCTCATCTCCAGTGGCCTGCCTTTGAATTTTCTCCAATTTGGCTTGTTGTCTTCTATGAATGCGTTTGTGTTGAAAGGATTGAACATCCACGTTACTCATTTGACCAAAAAAAAAATAAAAATAAATCCTCAGGTTTCAAACTTTATATCTAAAACTCTGGATTCTCAATCTCATCTATTGAGTTAGCCCTAACACGATAAAATGACAAAGTTTTCTTCATTTTCAAAATCACACAGTAATTATTAAAAGTACAAAATTAACCTTACTAATTTTGATAGAAGGACAAAAAAAAATAACCTCACCACTTTCTTTAAGGCCACGATTTGGTGAAACCCAACTCATTTTCAGTTTAATTCCCAGCCGTACATTCGCTCACCAAAGTCATATAGCAGATCAAAGTTCACCATTTTCTGGGTGTGAATCCCAATGATCCTCTTTTTTTTTTTTAAACTAAAAATGGGAGTATTCAGACACTTTATATTTTGATAATATGAGATATGATATTATTATTAAATTATGTTAGCAAGCACGGTACTGTTCTCGTCGTGGTTTGTTACGACCGCAACTTACTTTTTTCCCCATAGGTGACACATTATAGCACCCATGTAATTGTATGACGAATCAGAGTTATTAATTACCACAATTATAAAAGCGGCACTTTTGATATTGTTTATTATATTATGGAGCCAGCCATGTTGTGTCTGCTGGTTTTGAGACAATCTGGAAGGGTAATAATAAAGCAATGCCAAAAAAAAAAAAAAAACACAAAACAAAAGAAACAAAGGAAAAGAAAATATATATACATTTTTTTTCCTAGATATTTATATATATATATATATATATATATGTATGGCAGTGCCCGATGGTGCAAACTTTGGCTACAAAAACTGGAACTAAAGCACGGCCACGGGCCACCTCCCTAAACATGATTGGATTCTGTACCATTTCTACATGGCCCACTTTGGATGTTCTTCTTTCCTTAGACCATGGAAATGATTCCACGATATTGGCAGCTTTTCTCTGCCCAAACCCGCGTAGTTTAAAATTTTTAAATTTTAATAATAATTTTTATGAATTTTTTAAAAAAGATAAATTTATTTTTAAAAATAATAAAAAACTATTATTTAACTTGAGTTAAATTTATATATCAAATAGGTCATAATCAATTTTTATATGAGATATTTAAATAAGAACATGAATTTTTAATAAATGGACTATACGTACAAAAGAATATGTCTAGTCATTTCAAACCATCCGGCTTCCATCGTTTATTCTAATGTAAAATTTTTCACTTATATTTATCTATTAATGTATTATAATTCAAGTACAAGATTTTATTTTTAAATAAAAAATTATGTGTAAATTAATTAGTAATATAAAATGTAAAATAAAATATTATAATTTTTTGTTTCTTCAAGGGAATGTTACAATTAATTAAACACAAACATGAAAATGGAACAATTATTTAGTAACAGGTCACCCATTAAAATTATATTCAAGTAAAAAAAATATGTTTATTTAATATAAGCAAATAAAACAATAAACTAAAAGTTGCACTGTATGAGTGTTGAGCATAGGATATTTCTTCATAACTTTTCGTACAATATAAAATTGATCTCCTTAGAAATATAGAGAAAATTATTGCAAACAGACAAGGTTTTTCGATTGAACACGCATTATAGTTTTGAGCGAAATCCATTTTTATTATTTTATATAAACTATCTTTATCATCATCTTTTTTTTTTTTTTTTTGCTGGAAAAAAAAAAGCTATGGTTTTTCATATTTGTCGCATGTGGAATGTGCTGAGAAACACACTTATATGTTATATGCAGATTTCTACTTTAAGTCGTTAATATGGCAACAAATTCAATATATATATATATATATATTTATATATTTATATATTCACAGACGGATGCATACTAGGGAAGGCTCATCTAAGGCAGGCTTAAAGCATCATTAATTTGTTGCTGCAAATTGCAAATTCATAATTAGTCCCTTTATGCCTGTAATTTACACCACATTATTGGTCTTAAATACCCGATCTGTCCCTGATCTTAATGTTAATAATATTATAGTAACCCATTACTTGACAAATACAAAATCCATTGATCAGATCGAATATTATGTTTTTTAAGCAAACAAGAGAGAGAGAGAGAGAGATGACGTCGGATTGGACCACACGTTCAAGTGGGAGAATTCCAGCTTTATTACTTGCTTTTCCTACCTATCCATATGTCCATCAAAATCTTGGAACAGAAAGATAAAAAAGAATCACAGAGGAACTGAAGCCACTAACAAAGGAATAAAGGGTGAGAATATTAGATAAAAAAATGGATTTTTATTCTAAATTCCAGTGCTTTTTTTTCTTTCTTTCTTAAATGATATAATAGAATAGGCAGAATTCTCACATTTTACGTCTATCATTTATTTAGGAATTCAAGAAAATCAGACGTAAAAAAATATGAGTATCTTCTCAACTCAGTGTTATCGCAGTCATCACAAGATCTATAGTTCCTACAGGAGAATGTCATTTTTAAGACTAGATTTCAAAGTGAAAAAGTGGGGATTTGAACTTTGAGACTAAGATTGAAGGAGTCTTAAAATATATACACACACATGATTACGATACTGTTATCATCAGTGGAATTCCAATAGTGTTTAAACTTTGAGAGAGAGAAAAAAATGTTCAAAAGAGTGACTAATCGTTACTGTCTTGATCAAAGAACTTCTCACTTTATTAGAAATACAAAATATATCCATTAACTTAATTATAACTCATATTAGAAGACAAATTACATTACATAGACGCTAATAAACATTAATGTTCTGTTTGGTGAAACGATTTGAGTTGAAATCTTTAAATTTGAATTGGTTGACTTTTTAAAAACTAATTATAATTTTTGTTGATTTTTCAAAAAAAGACAAAAACTGATATAAAAATTTTGAGTTTAAAATGTAATGTTAAACGTAGGCTGTCCGAAAATAATCTCAAAATAAATCACATGAGACTTGAACTAGAGACCACTAATCTATGATCGTTACTTTACCATTCCACTTTTTTGGACTCCATATAGTTTTTTGGGTTCATTATTGAGTATTTGTTGGTAAATACATTCAAGGTCCGCTTTCTAATGCTCCGCCTTTGTGCGGTTAATTTGGGCCTCTTACCCAAAAGAAGCGCAAACCCGAAGACCAAACAGTTTGGTACCAACTTTTGCAAAAAGCAGCTCACAAATTCACTGCAAATATTTAAAAAAAAAAAAAAATCACTGCGAATATCGTGTCAGAGAAGGGCTTTTCCCTTGGCAATTTACGTGGAAGGCTAAAGGCTCCTCCAATTTGTATGAACAAATCTGTTTGACAAATAGATTTGAACTCATAATTTATTAAAAAAAAAAAGTTCATGAATGAATTGGTTCGTTAGTGTAAATGTTCATTTGTCTCAAATTACATTATATTTAGTTGTATACTTTTTTTTTAAAATTAAAAGCGGAGGAATTTAAATTCTGCATCTTTTAATAAAATAAGTGTGAAATTTGTCTGTAATCACTTCATATAAAATACTTTTAATGGTTGGTATTTATAATCTCCCAATTAACACCCTATTAGTGGTATTTTATTATGGTGACTCGTGATTTTTAAGTTCTCTATTTATAATTCTTGGCTCATAAATAATTTCTGAGAGCTTGTAATTGTAGTCCACAACAACAATGAAATGAATACTAATATACAGTTATTTACACTGTTGATGCTAACATTCTACAAGGATAAAGAGAACGTAAGGATGCTGGTAAAGTGGAAAAGAGGAAGAGGAAATAAATGCTAAAGATATTTAGAGAAATAAAAGGATTTTTAGGTCCTTGGGTAGTTTTAGATAATAAGAAAATCAGGAAGGAAGTGAATTGAGATTTGTGGGGCCACTAATTTTTAATTTGTTCAACTTTAAAAAGAAAGGATGACAAAAAATATAGACAAAAATATTTGACATTAATATGAAATATTCTTATGACCCATGGGTACAGTTGAAAAAAGTTAGGAAAACCACCCATTGAACTTTTTTTTTTCTTTCTGTGATTAAATGGATTTTTCAAAAGTAAGTTTCAACAAAGTTAATAAATTAATTAAAGCAATGAAAAATAAAAATAATCAACGACACAACTAACATCTATTTTTTCATGGAAAACCCCTTAATGCGAAGGAAAAGACCAAGAGATTATAATTTGATATCAACTTTCACTATATCAAGAATAATTTGATTACAAAGTTCTCTCTAAATGTAGCTAAAGGCTCATAATTATCAAGATAAAACATAATCTTGACTAAACAATAAGATTCATCATCAATAATATGGATTTCAATATATAATATCAATAGAAATCAATTTGAGGTCTCAAGTGGGAATTTGGGAGAAGCACCTTAGAGACACCAATTCAAAAATCAAAACCGGTAGATGAGATCTCAAGGATTCACCGTATCAAATTTGAGTACTAACGGACATCGTTTCATCGCTCAATTGTGTTACACAAATCCAAAAACTTCACTTTTTCTCTCTCTCTCCTTTCTCCCTCACGCTCTCTGTTTTTCGCACACCCCACACGGCTGCCCCTTTTTGTTATTTTGTTGCTAATCACTCAAGGCTTATCCAACAAGCCATTAACCAATTTTTTTTTTAATATTCGGTCCGGCCCAATTTATTAGTCCAGCCCAATAAATGGGGCGGACTCAACGAGAGGCATGAATGCAAATTTTCTCTTTCCTTAAAAAACAAAAAAAAATTTCTTTAGCCACTTTCTATTTCTTCTGTCAAATAACAAGAAAGAAAAGCTCATATATTCTTCCTTTTTTTTTTTTTTTTTTTTTTAAATCCTCACCTTGATATTTTACTTCTACTTCTCTATTTTTCTTCTATTTTATTAAACAAAATTTATCAGAATATACAGCTTGCTTGTTGTTCGTAAGTTGTAACTTTCCTAATATGGAAGAACCAAAGACCTTTTTTTTTAATTTTTATTTTTTTAGTCTCTCTCTTTTTTTTAAGAAGAAAGGCAATTATATTTCCAAAAAAAAAAAAAAAAAAAAGGGAAGAAAGGCAATTAAAGTTCCGAATGAGTTTGTTAGGTTTAACAAGAATTGGCACTACTCAAGTTTTTCACACCTAACATTTAAGTGTGTATTTGAATGTTTAATTTTGGTGAGGTTGTTTATCAGCTTTTATTAGAGACAAGTGGTAGTTTTCAAAATTCCAATTCCCATTTAAAAAAAAAAAAAATGTTAGAAGTACTCCAATTCTTATCTAAACACGTCAGCTTTAGCTTCTAAGATTAAATGCCGGCAAAAATAGGTTTCCATAGCCATCCAAACAGAGAAATGGGAGGATCACATAAGAAGTCAAAGGTCAACTTATTCGGATAATACCATTTGAATGGTTTCCCCTTTCAACGCATTCATTGAGCAAATCAAGGAAAGGGCGTGGATTGCCTTATTGGAAAAAAAAACGAGGGAAGATTACAAAAAAAAAAAAAAAAAAAAAAAAAGCCAGAAAGACTTTTTTTTTTTTTACCTCTTTCGCAGATTGGTCTTTATAATTATACAGTTCTTGAACTAAAAAGGTATGTTATAAAAAGTATCTAGTTCAATAACCAAATCCACCATTTATTTTAATCATTTACTGAAAATTATGTCTCATTTGGTAAACGAGTTTAAATTCAAAATTTTCATCTCGGTTTTTATCTTTTTCTGAAAAGTCAATAAAAATTATAGCTAGTTTTTAAAAAGTTAACCAACTCAAGCTTAAAAATTTCAACTCATACCGTTTCACAAAACGAAGCCTTTTCTAAAAGTATTTACTACAATTTCCGTATTTTGTAACTAATAGTCATTCTTGAATGAGTGAATCAAAACCTATGTTTTTCTAATTGTGAATTCAATTAGCTTTAGTCAAATAATTATTGAGAATAAGTTTCTTTTTTTGAGGGATTACCGAGAATAATTTTTGCTTTCTTGGGGTTGATTTCCTTGGTGTCCAAGCATTGTCTCTAGTATCATTTTGAGATAGTTATTTTACAAAATAAAAATAAATAGGCTTTCAGAAACTTTCCCATTGTACTTGGTAAACGAAAATTTCCAATATTTTTTAACTTAAGCTATTAGATTAAATGAGAAATTTGTTTTGGTTTTTCAAAAGCCAAAAAAGAGTTGTTTGTTTTATTAGAATCTCAAGAGGCATACAACAAAATATTATTCCTTTTCAAGATTTTTGTTGAGTGCACGCCTAGAAAAATGTGGGTTACCATTGTTACAAATTATTTCTTTTTTTCGTCCAAAACGATCTTTTTGATTTTTTTTTGTTTTTTTAATCCTTCAATTTCTTTTTCTTTTGGCATTTTAAAGTTTTTTTTTCATTTTATTCCTTTTTTTCTGTAATTTTTTTGTTTAGCTTTTTTGTTTTTTATTTTAAATTTTAGTCCCTTTTCTGTATTAGTTGTTACATTTTTTAATATTTTTTTTATAGTTTATTTTTCTTATTAATTTATTTTTTATTTTAATTTAATTTCTCATTAATTTTCTCAAATATGTTTAACATGTACTTGACACATGTTTTAGACTAGTACTATTTAAAAAATCAAAGAGAAAAATTTTCTTATATTATCCCATGTTTTATCAGATTAATTGATTCTATCAATCGATACTTTGTATTTTAAAAAATTGTCTTTCGAGTATCTCGATTTCCATGCTCATTTTTTGAGACTTTAGAATATCTAAAAATGCACCTCATTACCCTGCTAAAATTTTTGAGAGGATACCCTACTAACATTATTATTAAAAAAAAAAAAATACCCTACTAACATTTTTGTCTTTAAATTTCGTTGTCTAAGTTACTTAGTTTCACTTATAATTATGTATTTGCCTCTTTATCCAAAAATATGTATTTACAAACGGAAGTTTGGTGATCCAAAAATTATTAGGGTGTATGGTGAATGAGTTAAGTTGAAATTTTTAAGTTTGAATAATATTAACTTTTTAAAAAGTAGTTATAAATTTTGTTGATTTTTCAAAAAAAGATAAAAATTAAGATAAAAAAATATAGTTTAATTGAAATTGAGATGTTAAACCAAACACTCCATATGTATTTAAGGTTAAAGTTTGGGGTGAAACATGAATCCATTTATCTATTTTGCCATTAAAAAAAAAAAAAGAAAAAGAGCGAGTATCTTTAAAATCTTAGTGCATGTTTGGAAACCCAATCAAACTTAGTTTGATTAAAATTTTTGTCCCGTTTTTTGTCTTTTTTAAAAAGTCAATAAAAATTATTATTGAAACTTAAAATTTTCAACTCAAACTGGTGAACTAAACGAACCCTTAATTCCGGCGACTTAGTCAACGAAATATGGTGTCATGAGTACGTTTCCGCTAAAAAAAAAAAAAAAAAAAGTCCGTGAAGACGCACGAGTACGGTGTGGGTTGGTTACGAAAAGTCAAACCTCAGTATCAAATAAAAATACGCCACGTCAACATGACTTATCACGATCAGCCACGTGGCTACAAATTGGCCGTTCCAAAGCTTGTCGTTGAGCCAACCAAGAACTCCGGAGATATGATGTCCCTCAATCCCTGGCTCGCCACTTTCCGAAAAAACAGAAAAACAAGCAACTTCTTTTTTTTTCCTCTTTTTGTTTCCTGAAAAAAAGAAAAAAAGAAATATATTATCCAAACATGAAACATTAGCTGTCAAATCCAAAACCATATTTTCCATTAATCCGGCTTGGCGATCCAATAATATCAGATTAGGGGGTTAATCCGAGAAATCTTTTTTTAACAAATCATATCATTTAGGTTTTTTTTTTTTTTGTGTCTCCAACCATAATTAATGATAGTCGGATAATCACCCACGTCTGCATTCCCAAGGAAAAATAATTACCATGTTTGTTTGTCGTCCTCGTTCCTTAATATCAGTCTGAGTCTCCTCTCTCTTTCTCTTGCTCTCTCCCTATAAAGACAGCTCTGTTTTCCTCTCTATATTCTATCCTCATCAATTAAATAAAAATAGATAATAAAAAAAAGGGGAAGAACTTGATTCCGAAGAGCAAAAATCAGAATCAGAATCAGAAAAAGAAAAAAATGTCAAAAGCCGAGGAAGTGTTCGTGGGGTCCATTGATCAAGGAACGACCAGCACCAGATTCATCATCTACGACAAACTTTCTCGCCCCGTCGGATCTCACCAGGTCGAGTTCACTCAGATATACCCTCAAGCCGGGTAATTAACTCAGTCACAAACTCGGTCACTTTTTTTTTTTTTTTTTTTTTGCTTTTCATTTTTTCCTTCTCAAATTGTTCTTATTCTCCTTTTTTTTTTTTTTTTTTTCTTCTAATTTATTATTTTTAAAGATGGGTGGAACACGATCCGGTGGAGATACTGGAGAGCGTGAGGGAGTGCATAGCGAAAGCGGTGGAGAAGGCGACGGCCGACGGGCACAGCGTTGAGCATGGTCTCAAGGGCATTGGGTTGACCAATCAGAGAGAAACGACACTCGTTTGGAGCAAATCCACCGGTAAACCTCTCTACAACGCCATTGTTTGGATGGACGCCCGTACCAGCTCCATTTGCAGGTATTCACCTCTTTTTTTTTTTTTTTGTAACAATTATTAGATGTCAAAAAGAAAATTTGTTTCTCTGTGTTGAATCTTACATGGGTTTTCTTTGATTCACTTATCTATGAATTGTGATTTTTATTATATATATATATATTATTAAATTTGGGTTCTGATAGTGTTTGCGCATGATTTGTGAAATGGGCTAGAAAATTGGAGAAAGAGTTACCCGGGGGGAGAACCCATTTTGTGGAAACTTGCGGTTTGCCCATCAGCACTTATTTCAGTGCACTGAAGTTGCTCTGGCTGGTGGAAAACGTTAAAGCTGTTAAAGACGCTGTGGAGTCGGGTGATGCTCTTTTTGGGACCATAGACACTTGGCTGATCTGGAATTTGACTGGCGGGGTGGTCAAGGGAGGGTTGCACGTAACCGACGTCTCCAATGCGTCGAGGACAATGCTCATGAACCTCAAATCCCTGGAATGGGACAAGCCCACATTGGAGACTCTAGGAATCCCGGCTCATATCCTGCCCAAAATTGTCAGCAACTCTGAAGTCATTGGCAAAATCGCCGAAGGATGGCCCATTCCCGGGATCCCAATTTCGGGTTGTTTAGGGGATCAACACGCGGCTATGTTGGGACAAGCATGTAGAAAAGGCGAGGCTAAGAGCACTTATGGAACAGGCGCATTCATCCTTCTCAACACTGGTGAGGAAGTAGTGCAATCGAAGAATGGCCTTTTGACCACACTGGCATTCAAGCTCGGCCCTTTGTCTCCCACGAATTACGCTTTGGAGGGGTCGATCGCGATTGCTGGAGCTGCAGTTCAGTGGCTGAGAGATGGTCTTGGGATTATCAAGAGTGCTAGTGAGATTGAGGGCTTGGCATCACAGGTTGAGGACAATGGAGGTGTCTATTTCGTGCCCGCTTTCAATGGGTTGTTTGCTCCTTGGTGGAGAGATGACGCTCGTGGGGTTTGGGTAGGGATTACCAGGGGTATTACGAAGGCTCACTTTGCAAGAGCTGTGCTTGAGAGCATGTGCTTTCAAGTTAGAGACGTGTTAGAGTCGATGAAAAAAGACTCCTTGGATAAGGGCGACGCCGGCAAGGGGAGTTTTTGCTTAGAGTCGATGGAGGTGCTTCTGTCAATAATCTTTTGATGCAAACTCAGGTTTGGCCTCTTCACTCCTTCTCTGTTTCATGTTCTTCCATTTCTTTTGTTCAAATCCTTTCTTAAGCTCTAAGAATGCCGAACGAAGTTTTATGATCTTGACTTGTTTCTCGTGCCAAAAGTGTGTTAGTTGGATATAGCATAACGGTAATTCTTGATATTTTCAACAACAAATTTTTTGGTTTTATTATGAATGAAATCACGATAAAAAAAAACGTATATGCCTTTTGGTTTTTGTCACACTTCTAGGAACCACTTAGTCTATCATATAATTTAATGTAACATGTTACTCTCGTACTTGAAAAACTCCGAACTTTGATTGTTTGTTTCGATAGGCGGACTTGTTGGGGAGCTCGGTGGTGAGACCGGCGGACATAGAGACGACGGCTCTCGGAGCAGCCTACGCAGCTGGGTTGGCTGTTGGGGTTTGGACTGAAGAAGACATCTTCGGCACTGGGAAAAAGGCCGAGTCTGACGCCATTTTCCATCCTGTATTGGATGAGGGAAAAAGGAACAAGAGAGTGGAGTCTTGGATCAAAGCCGTTTCGAAATCATTTGATTTGGCTGATTTGTCTCTTTGAATGCTCTCCTCCCTTTCCTTTACTGTCTTTTTAAATCTTTTATTTTATTACCATTAATAAATGTTCACTTCCTATTTACACAGACGGCATATATATCTATGGAGCTTTACGTCTATTGGCAGCTTTCATTTTGTGGTTTTGAATTTGGATTATTATATAAAACACGTACATCAGAAATAATGAAAATGGTGCTCAATCTAAACATGTCGATTGTTTCTTTATAATTTTTATTCATTATATAATATGCAAAGTTGAAAAAACAAGTCTTGGTAAAATGCTGGCATTTTGCTCGGGTGACATGTCGTTTGGGCCAAGAGCCTTAGCTGTTTACAAAACTAGGCCCCAAAAAATGTCTGCGTTGCCAACTTTCGTGGGCCGATGGCAAACGGTGTGCAGCACAACTACAAAAATAATGATGATGATGATAATTATAATAATTTCCCACAATAATACTAACGCTTTTGAAAACAACAACGTCAACAATGACAAAAAATAATATTATTAACAATAAGAAATTCCCTAAAAAAATAATTACAATAATTATAACACTTTTGAAAACTTTAATACATAACACTTTTGCTATGTTAACAGCTAAGAGAACTAGTAGGATGCAGCTATTTCTCATTTTTAAGTAATTAGATGATGAAAAAGAATGTATAAAAGTTGTTTTTTCTATCAACTGTAAACTGAGAAAGATTTAAATAAATAATAATGTTAGAGACATCAATTTCAATATTAATTTATGAGTTCCAACTCACAGGACGGTAGATTGTTTTTTTAATTTGCATGATACGCAAATTGTCATTTATCTGTTTGTAACTTTTTAACTAATTATCACATCAATTAAATTAAAAAATCACATATATCATTGAAAAAAAATTGATAACTCGCCGTTACGTGAGTTGATACTTAAATTACGATACTTAAAAATTAAGGGTATGTTTGGTGAATGAGTTTGAGTTGAAAATTTTAAGTTTCAATAGTAATTTTTGTTGACTTTTCAGAAAATACAAAAAACTTGTTCAGAAAAATACAAAAACTGAGATGAAAAAGTACATTTTAGTTTGAAATGAGATAGTAAACCAAACGGACCCTTAAATTGATGTTTTTAGCACTACTTTATATTTACGCTCATCAAATGACTGAAAAAATAGAAGTACGTACATCTTAGGGAAAAAGGAAAAAGGGATTTACGGAAGTCTCACTCTAGTCTTTAAATCCTCTAAATTTCAGACAACCGGACGTTTTATAAGCACCAAAATAAAACAAAAAATAGAAGCCATTCATTAGGAGACTTAAAACCACACATCTTAGTAAGTAATCCTCATTGTTTCAAAATCACTCCTTTTTAATAGGGAAAAAAATTCACTTTAAAAAAACTTTGACTAAGTGGGTTTGTTATGATAAGGATTAAAGCATTAATTAATTAAGTAATTAAGTGCCTTGGTTAGTTAAAGCTCAACTCAACCTTTTGCTAAATGATGTTGTCCACCACATATAACTGACGTAACCGAGTGTTCCCTTTAGCATCTTCCATTGCTTTCAAGGTATCCTAAACGGAATACAACATTACATCCTTATAGGTATAAACTTTTTGACTTATGCCAATTTAATTAATTAATTGATTAATTAAATTTTATTTTTTTAAAAGAGGCTTTTTTGTTTGGCCTTTTGGTTTCTGGATGACTCAGACGTGGGCCACCCTCAAATTTCAACCGCAGATTAAGGATCATAGTTGGGCACGTGTTTGGCACTTTGTTACTTTTTGATTAAGGGCTGACTCTATATATTATTCTGGTGTGGTGTGGAAACTGATGCAATCGGAATTTTATGCAAATACAAGACAGCTTATTCTTTTTATTATTCTTTTGTTTAATAAGGCTTGAGCACCGCTGAATTAAGTTTGTGTTTGGTTCGTCGGTTAAAAATAAAAATTTTAAATTATAATTCATTGATTTTTCAAAATCTAATTATAAATTATAACTAAGAGTGAATATCAATTTATCTTCTTATTTCATATTTTTAATAACTAAAATTCACATCGATGATAATTGAAATTCATATTATCAGATATTATCCGGTATCGGATATTAGATCAACCTTTATAACCATGGTGCTTTTCGTCTTCTTCTATGTCCTTTCTTTTGAATAAAATAGTCTTTAATAGAGAGAGATTATAAATTTCAACATTGTTGCTTGGGGGGTGGGGGGACAAAAATGATAAATAAAATAGGAGAGTACTTGTTTGGGAGCATTTTCCAATGCAGTGAGAGCTTACAAGAGATTATCTAATTGGTCGTTGGGAAGTACTATAAAATATTATAATTCCCACCATAAATTTTTCCAAATAATTAATATCAGCTGAGATTCCACTTAAAATAAAGAAATGAGAATTTTACAAGAAGGTACAAAAAAGAACCTTATTCGTATTATAAGGTAGTCTGTACTTTTAATGTCATATTTCTATGAGATTTTGCTAGTTTTTTTTTATTTAATGTTTTTATTTTAGTATAATTTTGATGAACTCTAATGTTAACACATCCTATCGCTGAGTATAACCTATGGTTATATAGCAAAAACCTTTATACAATAATGCTGGTTTTGTCATAATTAGGGGGTGTTTGGCATCTCCATTCAAACTACTCAACTCAAACTTTTTTTTTTTCAAAAAGTTTTTATCTTTTTCCCAAAAAATTTTTGATATTTTCTGAAAATTCAAAAAAATATACTATTAAAACTTAAAAATCTTAACTCAAACTACTCGATCAAACACCCTCTTAATCATTCCGCGGGAGTTATTACGAAGAAGCGTCTTTTTCTTGATTGGACAAAAAGAGCAACCTGATTGACTTGCTTTAATACTACTTAGATGGCAAAGGAGTTGGCTGCAAGTTACGTACATCATGTACATTTATGTTCAAATCTCTGGCAGGCAACAACAACAAATTAAGAATGATAAAAATAATAATAATAAAAAGATTGCTCGCAAATAGCCCTTAGAAATTGATCAACTCCTAACTTGTCTCGCTAGGCAATGCTATTAAAAGAGCATAGCCTTTGCTAAGGAGCTTAATTAAACTGGTTTGCTTATATATATATATATATATATATTATCTCATGTCTGATGGAACGGTCGTTCGGCAGTATAATCTATATAAGAGACCGGTATAATATGAGAAAAATAGCGGTACAATCCACAAGTGAGGGAAAGATAGAACTTTCTTGTCTGGCGGTTCGACAGTGTCGTTCGGAAAAGTTCTCGTATATATATATATTGAGAAAAAACATATATAGAGATCACAAAAATGTAGTTATAAATTTTAGTATTAAACTATAAATTGTGTTTTTAGATTATACCCTTACTTTTTTTAAAAGGCTGAACTTTAACTAAATAGTATCTTAAAGCAAATATTGATCCGTGAAGTGCATGCCAATTCAAATGAAGAGTGAAAAATACACGATTGAATTCATTCAACTTAGTTTTCAAACAAAGAACTTCAAGATAGCGTGTGTGAATATATATATATATATACATTTATATGTATATCATAATGTAAAGGTTAATTTAATCTCTAAAACTGTATTTCTTACTAGAAATAAGAAGGGAAAAAGAAAGAAAGAAAGAAAGATAATTGCCACCCTATAAATCTCCTAATTATACAACTTACTAGCTGAAAATGAAGCAAGAAAATGTAATTCAACAACCCTTTGGGCTTCATTTAATGGGGGAAACATGAGGAGAGAGATAGAGAGAGAGACAGAGCGGAAGGATGCCGGAAATAACAAAGAAAAGAGTAACAAAAGTAAATAAAAAGAAAAAAAAAAAGGGTGAAAACAAGCGTACCATACGAAACTAGAAAAAATGTCAAAAGGAAAGAGACAAAAACAGCCCAAACACCCAAAGAAAGAGATGATCTGTGAAGCAAAGAAACTACAACGAACCAGCCGAAAATGATTTTCAACTTAAAAAATAATAAAAATAAAAATATAACAATTGAAAATTTAGGAGAGAGAGAGAGAGAGAGAGAGAGAGAGAGTGCAAGCAAGTCGTAACAGAACCTTAGCCTTTTGCCTAATGTCAAAGTGCAATCCTTCACGCAAACAAAAAGAAAAAAGGAAAAAAGAAAAGGAAACTCCCTCCGCCCAAAAAAAGCAAAAAAAAGAGAAGGAAATTTTAGCAGACCATCAATCAAAAAAAAAAAAAAAAAGGCAGAAAATAGAAAGAGAGAGAGAGAGAGAGAGAAAGAGGAAGAGAGAGAAATTGGGACAGAGAGTCTGAAGAAAGCAGACTACGTTTTGGCTGTATATTGTACAGTTGTGGTAGTAGTGGAAGTGTGTACAGTAGTGGGTCTGACAAACAAGGAAACTGGTTTTCTTGTGTTGTTTCAATGCTCCGCTGATCCCCGCATGACTCATCATTCATTTGCCAGCTACCCATCTCCCTCCCACCCTCTCCATTCATTCTTCTTCATTTATCAATCATCACTCCTCCCACTCCCCCCTCAACCCCTACTTTCAAATTCAAACCCACCCTTTTTTTTTTTTTTGCCCTTTTTCTTTATTATTATTTTTGTTTCAAATAATACATAATTTTCTGATTTGTTTCACATTTTAGTTCAATTTCAATAAAATTATATTTTTTAATCTTTTTTTAAATTAATAAAAATTATGATTAATTTTTCAAAAATTAATCAACTTCAATTTAAAAATTTCATCTACAACCGACGAACTAAACGTACACTTATCATGAAAACTAGGTATTGACCGAGAAAGTATGTAGATTTATATATTAAGCGTAATTTGATGATGAGCAAATATAAAAATTGGAAATACATGGTATATTTTCTGGATAAAAGCATAATCTACAACTTGACGTTCTATCAATTAGGACATCAAAAGAATACTCTCATTATCATAAAAATAATTTTAAAAAAAATGAGACGGATATAAATTGAATATGAGTCAGGAACATTAAAAATTGAGTGCTTTTCTACTAACCTAGTCTATTATTCTAGTAGATAAATCGAATGTCAAAGACGCACTCTTATTATCATTATTATAAGTGAAAATAATTAAGAATTGAATATGAATTAAATATATAAAAAGTGAAGCTTTTTATTAATATGGTATACCACGAGCATTTTATGATTTTAAATGGTAAATCTAATTAGAATCATGTTTATATAGAGATAATGCGAAGTTATTAAAATTACATGAAATATTGAACCTGAATTAGAAAATAAAAAATCGAACGCCTTTTGTTTATATGAATTCTACAATCAACAATCAATGTGTGATTTTAAATGATAAATCTGATTAAAATCATATTATAAAACATGTAAAAATGAATGAAATCAGATAAGTTTGTTTGCTTCGTTAGTTCATTCCAACTCTAGCCGTATTATTTTTTGTCTTTTTTCTAAAAAATTTTTGTCTTTTTCTCAAAAAGTTTTTTGTCTTTTCTAAAAATTTAAAAAATTTATTATTACAATTAAAATATTTCAATTCAAACTAACAAACCAAACACACACAAAATAGAACGGTTCAAAACAATAAATTTTTTTTTTTTGGTTAAAAATGCTTGGTTGTTCATCATTATTAAGCAAAGACAAATGCGGATTTGTTTTCCCACTAATTATAATGACAAACGAGGCCATGATTGCGTCACTTTGTAACCTAATTGGGAAAGAGATACTCCCAACAAAAGAAAAAGATTTATTCTCACATGACAATATATCATCGTATTCGAACCCTCTTGTCATTAATTTCAGTTAGGGAGAAAGCACGAGTTTGAGATTAGTAATGTTTTGACTTATTGTAAAGTTAAGACGCGTGAAGTTTGCGGAAAAAAAGAAAAAAGATGATAGCAAAAGCGCTTGAAATAGCACATCATGATAAGTAAGTAGGCTTTAGGTCATTATTCTCTTGTTCGAATCCAATCTCCTCCCTTTTACTATTTATTTATTTTTTTTCCCCCCCCTTACATCTTTTGTCTTGTCTCTCGCCGTATTTCTGACCTCTACACCCCACATCACCCAATAAAACCATATTTTAAAAAAAATTAAAAATAAAAACAACAAAATATTAAAAAATAAAAACAAAACCCATTTTCTCTCTCCTCTCTCTCTCTCTCTCTCTCCTCTATAAACAAGAATAAAAACCCCATATTTCATGCATTTCTTTCCCGCTTCTGGTCCTCTCTCATCAAAGCATCTCTGTTTTCAGGTTTTGCACCAATTTGTTGTTTTTTTGATTTTTTTTTTTTTTCAACTTTCCAGTCGACCATGTCAGCAACCATGAACGCGCCCACATACGGGTCCGACCCGGTTTCGCCCAACACGACCTACGTCCAGGCCGACCCGTCGACTTTCCGGGCCGTGGTCCAGAAGCTAACCGGGGCTTCCGACGACCCGTCGGCGCGAAAGCTCCCTCTCAGCCTCCCTTCCCGGCTGGCCAACCCGAAACCTGCCTCGGCCGACATGGGGCCCCGAAGACCCCCCTTCAAGCTCCAGGAGCGGAGGCAGGCGGCCAAGAAGCTGGAGCTCAACCTCACCACAACCGCCTTCTGTGGCGGCGGTGGCGGCGGCGGCGCGTTGTTCTCACCGGCTTTCTTCAGGCCCAGAAGCGGCGGAGGCGGCGGGAGGGAGGGATCAGATGGTGATGGTGTCGCCGGTGTCGACGCTGGAGTTCCTGGCGCGTGGGAGCCCGAGAACGCCGGCGACGCCGTGCCCGGAGGAGGACGAGGAGGAGGAGGAGAGAGTTATCGCCGAGAAAGGATTTTTCTTGCATCCGAGCCCGAAAAGTACGCCCAGAGGGACGGGCCCACCGGAGCTCTTGCCTCTGTTTCCTCTCTGCTCTCCGACTTCTAGAGACGCTGATCATATTAACTCATAATTGTTTTTTTTTTTTTTTTTTTGGGTTGTCACTCATCTTTGTTTTATTGGATTTTGTAACGAGAATGGCTTATGGGTTCAGAATTTTTTTTTTTTTTTTGGCTAAATAAAGCTCAAGAAACTTCTTTTTTCTATGTGTACAATTTTTACACAAAACGTGATTTAAAAAAAAAAAAAAGAAGAAGAAGGCTCGTGGAACGAAGGTGGGCAGCTAAGGCAGTTTCATCTAGTTTTGTATTTTTACTTGCACGAGTGGAAACCCAAAAATTAATTAGTTTTGTGTGAAAGAAAAGATTTTATAGGGTTGTAATTTTAGTTTTAGCTTCAAAGGAGGAAAATGAGATGATGAATAAGATAGCCGTCGCTACAGAAATGAGCTCCCTCAGGGATTTCAATAATTCGATATTAAAAAGGTGGCCTCAAGAAAGTTGTCCAGAAAACTAATAACCTTTAAAAATGCGAAGTTGGTCTGCATGTGAGTGAAGAAGGAGATACGCCTCCGCCTCTCGCCCACTGCGTCCAGGCTGGCAGGCCCGTAGCTGCCGCCGGGCCACCACTACGGCGTAGGCGGCGATGACACACGCGGTGTTGCCGGCCCTCGTTGTAGTGTATTCATTCAAGTCTCTTGACTCCAAGTTCTGACTTTTGTCTTTTTTCGGTTGAAAACTTTTGACATTTTAGGTCTCTTTCGACGTTAATGTGAACTCGACATTAATTCATTTTAAATTAAATTATATTTTTTTATTGTAATTTTTATCTTTTTTTTTTAAATTTTTTTATCTTTTTTAAAAAAATTTTGTCTTTTCTGAAAAATTATTGTTGAAGTTTAAAAATCTTAAACTAAACTCATTGATTAAACACTCTCAAATATTTCTTGTTCGCGTGGTTTTTCCAGATGGGCTACTTCTTTTTTTTTTTTTTTTTTAAGTAAATTATAAAAAGAAACAACTCAAAGGGGCCAAGGGAAATTTTTTTTTTTAAATTTTATTTGTTAGATGATTATTTGTTTATTTACAGTGGAACTGATTCTTAGTTTAATGTCGTTTTTAAAATAGTTTTAGGCAGGGCGTTGTACTTGATGTTTGATTTTTTTTTTAGAGGTGCTCAACCGTTTATTTTAAGTAAAGAACAAATCAAACCAAACATATGTCAGTTTGAAGATTTTCAAACTAAACCAAGTCATTTAAGGAATCAAAACCAAACAAAACCGATCGTAATTGGTTTTGTTTGATATTTTTTGATTGGTCTGAACTAATATTTATTAATCTCTTCTTAGTCATACATAAAATTGGATCAAAATATTATTATGATAAATATTTATGTGTTTTTAAATCATATATATTAATGACTTAAAATTAAGTATCTAAATCAAAATAAATACTCATAATTAAAAGAAAAGCATTAGCTATAAAAATACATAAATTAGTTATAAATAATCTTTTAAAACACATGTAATACATTTTGATAACATATATAAACAAATAATAATTTAAATTACATTTTTTTGCACATACATAAATAATTTAAAAAGATACATATGTAATTTTAATTAGAAATTAGCTTGGTTTGGTTTAGATTTTTTAAGAATAAAACAATAAACCAAACCAAACCAAATCAATTACTGTATAGTGTAATTTGGTTTTGAATTGATTTGATTTGATTTGGTCGGTTTGATGAACATGCCTAAGTTTTTTCCCATTAGCTTGCATTTTAATTTTGTTGTTGTTTTGTTCTGTCATGTCGTTTGATATTTTATGTCGTTTGTTACTATATTGTCGTGTTCCTTGCTCATCTTGCGAACGAGTTTATTGGAGTTTTTGAGGTTACCATCATTGGACTTGTTTTCATGTTGCTGTTGTTGTTGTTGTTGTTGTTTTTTTTTTTTTTTTTTTTTTAATTAATAATTTATTGTCACTTCGTAATTCATATCGTTTTCCTGTATTTTGTCCTTTTAATGGTTTTTAGTGTCGCTTAATCTGTATTTTTAGGTATTGTGTTGTCTCATATATGGATGTCGTTTCTCTGCTTGTTGTCGTTTATTGTTTTGTAGAAACCCAACTCTACGAGTTCGAAAAAATGACTTGAAGATACGACAAAAAAATATCTTGACCCATAACAAGAGAACAAGACACATTTAAAAAACGACGGAAATATTTCATTAACCCGATACGACCTCAGCAACGATAAGACGACGATCAAATCTACATATAGTGATATAGACAATACCGCCATAAATGACTACAAGAAAAGCTATAAATAGTGACGACATGGAAAACGAGAACATCTTGATAGGATGCAACAAAACGACAACAACCAAACACGACAACAACATTAGAGACGACATGCACAAAAACGACATTTAGCGAAATATTACAAACATGAAAGAAACACTGCAAAAGATAACAGCATTGAATACGAGAATATACTTTCAAACGACAGACTTGAGAGAAACAGAAGAAACTTAGAGAATATTCACAAACAACAATAGCAAAAACAACACATAGTGTGGAAAACTACAAGAACCCAACAAATCACAGCGCAAGGAAAAATGAGAATGATTTCGCATACAACACATGAAAACGGCATTGACTAAAAAAGACAATGAAATTAAAAGGACAATATTCAATGAAACGACCCCAAAAAAAAAAAAAACAAAACAAAAGACAGGGCAAAACGACACCGTTTAATAACGGCAAGACACTTTCAAAAGACAGGACTTGAGAAACGACATTAGATTAAAAAAGTGAAGAAAGAAACGACGATATTTACAAAAACGACAGGAATCTGAAACGACAAAGCGTTGATGCAAAAATTGAAATTGTCTAACTTTAGTTGAAGCATAGATGCTTGAACCCGAAGCTTTCTAGTAGCTTTGACTGTAACCTTGGTTCTATTTATCAATCTAAACGAGATACTGACTTATTTAAAATTAATTAAATAAACAATTCATTAAAAAATTCTTCTGCGGTAGTTCATATATTTCTGCTGCCATGTCCGTTTTCAATTATTAGTTATTGAGATTCATAGGTAATTTCGAATAATATAGAAGGTTAGATATTATCTTTCTTTTCACCTTTCAAAGAAATTGAAATGATGGAAGTTTTTTTTTTTGGGGGGTTGGGGGTCCGATGCATGGTATTTACCACTTAGATGAATCTAAATCTAAATCTAATTAATAACGGCAAGACACTAATAAACGACTGACCATGAGAAACGACAACAAATAACAATACTCAAAAAACGACAACCTTTACGAAAAACGTCAGTATGGTTACGCAAGAAATCAGACTCGAGAACAATGATCAAAGCATAAATGCTGGAACCTGGAAGCATTTTGACCATCTCATCTTTTTTTTTTTTTTTTTTGGCATATTATTTACCACTCGAGATGCAAAATGAATCAAAATAGCAAGCGGAGAATATATACAGGAAAAGGATATTATTATTAACCTTTTATTCATCAAAATCTCTAAACAAGAGAAAAAGAACGTTCAACACGGTTTATTAGCATGTCCCAACTAATTGACTACAATGAAAAACAGACGCGGAGACCGAAAATTTTCCTCGATCTCCAGACTTTCTACATTGCCAAAATGCGAAGTGAGAAATCAGAGATGGCCACTCAGAGCCAAATGCTTCATAGTGAACCTCTCCTCTCCCTCTCCCTCTCCCTCTCTAACGAACAGAAGCACAGATGGATTGTTGACTGTACAAACCAGTCACCCCATTTGTGAACTGTTGCCTGTTTTTTCTCCTCTTTGTAACTACAGTAAATCCTTCACCATCCCCACTCTTCTTATTTACATCTACATCTTTCTGAGCCTCAGAATTACCTGACCGTGAAACCGTGTCTTCTGTCTTCCCTTCGTTTCCATATTGTATCTTTATAATGGCACTGTCGTTCTCTATCGCATCAGAATGTTTTTCTGAGCGATCATATTTCTTCCCACTTACTGCAGACTCACCAGCAGAGTCCTTTTTATGCTGTACAGAGTTCACAAAGAGGCTAAGCAGAAGCTGCCTCGCTAGCTCTGACTCTTCGGTCTCGGAGATGCCTTTCTAGAGTTATCATCTTTGGGTTCATCATTCGACCTGCCATCCAGTTTCTCCACTCCTGCATTTGCAATGACAGGACTTATTTGCCATGCTCTTCTTGGAACATACTCTGGTGCATTTGGGTTCATGATTCTTGAAGGTCCTGATCCCGTTCTTTCGGTTGTGGGAGTTGGGAACTTGGGAAAATTGTGCCTCATGTGGAAAGAATAGTTGGTTCTGTGATACAATCGTAATCTAGGACCGCAAGGAACTTGAGCAGCCACAGGTGGAACAACCACAGGTTCTGAAAGCATTTCTTGACCGGCTCTAACATCATAAACGCTTGTGACAGCTACTGAAGTTAAAGGGTGAGACATGGTGATTGGTCCCGGGTTGAATGGTTCGGCTGCAGCAGAAAGTTTGCTTCCATTTTTTTCTTTGGACTTTTCCTCTTCAAGTTCTGCTCCACTATTTTCCCTATGAGCCTCACTTGTGTTAGTTCCTTCTGTTTCACTCTTTGTGATTGTTTCAACTACAGAGTTAGTTTTACTTTCTTCATGCTTTGATATCTCGGATGGAACGTTACTCACCTTGGTTTCTGGTTTCTCCACAGCCATCTCCTCTGCCTTGTCCAACGACAGCTTTAGAACCGTGCCAGGTGGTGCCAACGCTACTTCTTTGTAAGATAAAGATTTTGAAGCCATGGCACCATGACTGATTGTAGAGGAGGAGACTTTAGAGACCAAAGCTTTTGCCTGATTTTTAACCAAATCCTCTCCAGTACTCAAGCTACGACCCCTTGGCTGCTTCTGTGGAGATAACTCGGTAGGAATAGACTTGGGAGTCACATGTTGTGATGCTGAATTTACTTCCCTTCCATATCTACTCTCTCTAGAGTTTGAACATTCACTGTGTAAGTTTAGCTTTGAGAGACCTGGCTTCCTCCGCCCATTCTTTCGGCTTGTGGAAGCGTTACCAGATCGCCCTTTTGAATTGGCTTCTTGCCACCCTTCATCTGAAGTCGTTTCTTCCAGAGTTTCACTTGTAAATATCAACCCATATCTTGAAATATCATCAGTTTCTTCAAATTCTTGATGATGAAGTGTGCTTCCCGATTTTACTTCTGTAATGCCATCTGCTGTAGCTGTGCTATTTTCTGTGACATCACTTGACAACTCATCTTCAGCTGTTGCTACATGATGTTCTTCAGAGACTTTATCTTCTACTTGCAGTACCTGAACAATTATAACACAAGATAAAACTTTCCAGATTTTAGCAGATCATTTTTGTGAGCGGGTGAAGCAAATTGTTAGAGAACCATATACCTTCGCTCGTCGTTGCCTCCTCTGCGCATCACTTCCTTTTGAATCCTGATAAGGACTTATGTAATCCAAGAGATCTGTTACACTGCAATAGAGGGGATCTAAAAAGGATTAGGTTCCAGGGCATGTTATGATTTGTCAGAATCCGAGTTAAATCTGGGAATACCATATTAGTACCTAAGGTGGCCCTTGCTTGCAATTAATTGATCTGGCTTTGGGGTTCCGTTTCTTGCCGCCTCTTGCTGCTCCAAAGCTTTCGACTCGAAATACTCGAACCATGCAGCTGCATCCTGCGCAATGGAAATAGTAAAATCAAGTGTAAATATTTACCAAGTTAATCAAGGACATCTTTTAACGGTAAAACTCATATGTAGAGAATAGTTACAAAGACTGGATGGCTACCTGAGTACGAAGATCTTCTAGCCCAAGTTTAGCTTGAAGTATCTTTAGTGTGGTTTGCTCATGTTGCACACTTAGGGAATATGCTTCCATCAATGAAAGAGCTATGGCTATGGCATGATAGCTTGCAGCCGTCTGTGAGGTGAAGACCAAACGACACAATTTTTAGAGGGTTTGCATGTTTTGGCATTTGAAAACAACGATGGGGAGAGAGAGAGAGAGAGAGAGAGAGAGAGAGAGAGAGAGAGAGAGAGAGAGAGAGACTTGTATGTGGTCTGCTCCTAAGAGTCTTTGGTTGCACTTGAGAGCTTCATGCAGGTATCTGAGAGCAACATGAACGTTCCCCATGCCCTCTTCCATCATAGCCACGTTTATATATGTTGCAGCGGTGTTGGGGTGAGATAGTCCACACGTGAAATGAAGAAGGAACAAAGCACGGTTCACGTACCTACCAATAATACAACACATTAAATCAAGAGAAAAAAAGGGCAGGCAAATAATGTTTACAAGTCATCGTTTAAAACTTAAAACTGAATATAAGTCATTTAAACAATCAGATTTTTGCAACTTACTTCAAAGCCAATTCAATATGTTGAAGACGATAATAGAAAACTGAAAGATCACCATAGCTTTTCATCGTATCTGGATGGTCAAGCCCAAGCTCCCTCTCGTTAATATCCAAAGCCTTTTGCTGATACACGGTTGCCTGAACAAGAATAAAAAGAGAAACAAAAGTTCGTGAACATAGAATCACAGAAGGTTTAATTTAAAAAAAAAAAAAAAAGAATCACAAAAAGGTATTTTCTGTGTATAGAACTGTGGGAAAGTTCAGTTTTCTATATAAGGAAACCGTGTATACAGCTGTAATTAGCTAGGAGATTTTGTAATATTTTGTAGTTACTGAAATCCATGATTCTAGGATTAGACAGTTTCCTAGTTTTGATTATTTCCTAGTTTAGTGATTCCTAGTTTTGATTCTCTGAAGTGTATGTAACAATGTAATTCTCTTGTTATGAAATACAATTTAAACTTTTCCCAATTCGGGTCACGAACCAATGCTAATGTGCTAAAGAATCACTTTTGTTGTTATTAGTATTACCTGATTAAAATCGCCAGTGTGGTAGAGAACCACTGCTAGAAGACTGTAAGCACTTGCAGTTGCACGATGATTTGGCCCACAAACAGCTATCATCTTTGTCAGTGCCTTCAAATACAAGGGAAAAATAATATCAGAACAATCAACTTCCTTCAGAAGAGGGACATGTACCAGAAGTAGCTTTATATGGCAATACCTTTGTTCCATAAGTAACAGCATCCTCAAGTTTTCCTTTATCAAGTGCGACTTTTGATGATTCCAGTAAATTCCTACCATCTGCCGAAGAGCATGCTACATGCTGTTTCAAAAAAGTTTAAAAAATATTCGTATAAATATAATAATTCCGAATGAGCTCTCTACATGATATGCCAACAATGAAATATCCACTCAAAATGAAGAGATAGTAATAGGGGTTGGTGGGAGTTCCACCTTACACACGGGAACCAAGCTAATAATATCGTATTTTCTGACAGGGTTTGGCCATTCCATGTCATAATCTCTTGGGACCAACTCCAACCCAACCTGCAAAAAGAATATATGTCCAATCATGACTCTGTTCTCATTTAAAGCCGGAATGAATAGTAAAAATGATTATACCTTATGGCAAAGTCCTCGGAGAATTGAGGGCTTTCTCAAGTAAGAAAATTCGTCTTTCAGTGTCCAGCCAAATTTCCTGGCTAGAAATGTCTCTAACCATTGCATTTTGAGGGCGTGATCATCCTTCAGACTCTGGTCATTCTCTTGTGACCCAGTATGTCCAAGCAAAAAATTTAGAGATGAAGCTATTGCTGCAGATAAGTCTGATATATTTTCAACAGAAGCAATTACTGCTTTAAGTACATGCTTGAAAGCCCGAGTAACCATCTCATGAATACAAAGTGATTGAATGTGAGGAAGCTTCTCAGCAAGTTCCACCTGATGCATACTGTGATATTAGAACAAAACTTTAAAACGACTGTTTGAGCTTTATTTTCAGAGGCCTTTTACTCACCACACGACCCAGAGAATGCATTTGCAGGCCCCTCAAATGCATGAAGTCGGTTAGTGTACGGCCATCAACTGGAGAAAGTTCAAGTGATCCAAAGTCTGTTACCTAAAATGGGTAACAGATTTACATTAATGATGCAAAATAGCTTTGTAAACTTGAAGAAAAGCTCACTAAACACAAAATGTTACCAGCTTCGGCAAAGCAGTTTCGTCATAATATTTCCGTGCCATCTTGATTAGCTCATCTACCGACTGTTGCAAGAAAAGACACCGGACTGTTAGTCTAAAAGAAAAACAAAACTGACTGTCATAAAGTACATAAACGTTAAGTTTGTTTAGCAGTTCATTCGGAGCAAAAGAGATGACAAAATTTAAACCAAGTCACAGAAACCTTTAGATGAAGATCAGTTCCAGATTCCTTCAGGCGCAAGTAGGCATCCTCAGAAACTACTTTCTTCAATTCTGCTTCAATGCTTAACTCTGCATTAATTTGCTCTCCCTTATCTAATCCGTTTTGCAGGCTGTTAGAGCAAGAATCAGACTCTTCCCATCATTTGTAGTACTTTCACCACCTGATTTCTTTTCCCTCTTCTTCAATGACTTAAACTGCTTCCCAAGACCTTTAATAGCTAGTTCAGCCTCCTTATCATCCTTAGAACCTTTTGAGTTGTTATCGGTTTGTGTTTCCTTTTTTTGTAGATGTTGCACCCAACAAGAACCCAGTTCCCATCTGATAGGCCTTTCAGAAATTTCTGTACCGTCCTCTAACTTTCTCAAGCTCTCTTTTATTACCTTTCGAACTAGATAACTAGAAGTTTCTGAACTATCCAAATCAGATTGACTACCTCCAGAAGTTTCGGCTGTAGATTTTTGAAGCAGAACCCTCAAGCTGCAAGAGAAATGGTAATTAAATCATAAATGGCTTCAAAGCAGTATCAATCTCTTATATAAGTACTTCAAAAACTGTAATCTTTTCAGTTGAATAAACACTTGGCGTTCTATATTTACTCTTTTTTTTTTTTTTAATAAAAGGAAGTGAAGTCGGCAATAATGAGCCATCGTTCAAACCTGTTGACATTAAGAGCATTTGCTCCACCATCTGGTTGATCATCAACCTCAATTTCTTGAGCCTCGAGCTTCCTTTTATTCACATTGCCAACAACTTTAACTGTTGCAACATATCCACAATGCCTTACACTTACAACACCCAAGGAGGAAATATCCTAAAGAAGAAGTTTCAATCACCATGTTAGTTCAAAACTATTCATAAAAAAACTCAGAAGCTTCACAAAGCTACTTTTGAATTTTCAAGTTAGAGCATTCGAGTTGTAATAATTTAGTCTATCCAACAGAGATCAATCTGGTCAAACCATCAAAATGGGAAATGCGTATTGCCCAATCTGTGCAGATATATTAGTATATTTATAACCTTTCCACAGGGTGGAAAAGGTACTTACATGGACAACTACACTCTCATCTGCGGTTAATCCCTTGAGCAAACTTCTTTGAGCAAATTCCTCAGCAGACAAACCAGTTACTTCATCATTTACTTTAAGTTGAGATTTTGAGCTCACTTCTTTTGTGTCACGTTTAACTGTGAGGCACAAGTCTCCGATGCGTTCCTCATGCACGACTGAGGAATCGTATGCTCTTGAATTGGAATCGACGAAACGGCGTATTGCTGAAGCAGCCTTAAAGATTGAAGCATCGACAAATTTACTATGAAGCAAAAAGGCCTTGCGGTCCCGGACCACCCTCTCCTCCTCAGTTTTGCAAGGAAGACTAGCCAGTATTGCAAAATCTGTAGCCCATGGCCGAAGATCATATTCGCCATTTCTTCCCACGCCCCCACCATTTCCACCCCAGTTCTCATCTTCTGCTGGCAAGGGCGGGAAGTTTACCGGAGAGTCGGCTGAGGATGGAGGGACGAGCCACGTGTTTGCTCGGAATCCATACGGAAGATTACCAAACTGATAAACACAAACCGAAAAAACAAATGTAACCAAGCATGAACATCCATTTTTCAGCTCAATATAAACGTTACACAAGTCATGAAATTTACTCTGCAACATCTCAAATCTGTACCTTATTATGTTCAGTAAAGGCTTTCATCAAGGATTCATAAGCCTGCAATGAAAAATGATGCAATGAATTCGATTGTTAAAAAAACCTTAAAAGAGAGAGAGAGAGAGAGAGAGTCTGGTTCAAAGTACCCACATTGACAAAGGCTTGGCTAAATTGTTGGAGAAGATCAACCAAAGAATGGCTTTGTAGGAACTGTTTCCCCACTGTGTAGAACCCTTTGATTGAGGCAACCACTTGTATTTGCTTCCCATTGCAGATCTTGATCTGCAAAATTAATCACACAAAAAAAAAAAAACCGAAAACAAAATCTTATGCAATTAGAATTGCCCTAATTTCTTCAACACATCGAGAATTCCAACAGAAATGTGTAAAAAAAAAAAAAAGAGAGAGAGAGAGAGAATATTTAAGAAAGTACCTGCATTTGAAAATAGTCTCCATCGCGCTTCTCTTCTACATCCTCACATCTTCGTAAATCTACGAAGAAGAAAATGAAAATCTAAGAAATTATAACAGAGAAATAAAAAAAAAATTCCATTTTTCAGAAACAAAAACTTTGAATAGAATGAATTTGTGTCGAGAATGAAGAAACCACAGCACTCACGGAGGATCGGAGAGGAGAGGTGAGAGAAAGAGAAGAAGTCGTAGAACTCGGAAAGCTTCGGCGTCGGATGAATGGCTGCCATCCCGAAGTTCTCCGCAATCGCCGGAACGGACGGCTCCGATGGCGGCGACCGAGCACGGCCGTCGATTGCATCGGATGGCGCCGGTGGGCCCGAGCTCTTGTTGCTGTTGGGCCGACTGAGGCTTTTCCTGGACTTTGAGTCTGGACTCGAGGGCGACCTCCTGGGCTTGGCGAACCTGGTGGTGCAGGCCACGAGGTCCAGTAACCTCCGCACGTGGGCAACGGCTTGGGCTTCTTCCGCATACTCCTCTTCAATACGATTGGTGAGTGAGCTAAACGTATTTTCACATTTGATTCTAATATAAAGTATAGAATTGGAAACTCACCACTCTTAAATTAAAAAAAAAAAAACTATAATCTTTTCATTTGGATATTTTTTTGGTATTTTGTAAAAATAAAAATAGATTTTTTTATTGAAAAATCATATTCATATTATAATTGTGTAAATGTTGCACTGAACAAGTGATATTAATAGTGATTTATGCCCCATATTAACAAGTGGCATTAAGAAGATAGAATTTGTTGCAAATAATAAATTATTTCGGTTACAGTGATTCCAGACATAGTAACAATAATTTAATATATGATTCTAATATAAGTGTACAACTTAAATTTGTCATTTTAAATTTAATATATATATAGGTAAATTACTGATTTGATTCTTAAACTTTTAATTTTATATAATTTTGATCCCTGAATTTTATTTTTTTAATAGCTAAAATGCTTATAAAATTTTAAAATATTACAAAAATAGTCATTTTCATTAATTTTTGGACGGAATCAGTTTGTAAATTGATTAAAAAATGATGCTAACTATTGATTTCGTCTAAAAATTAACAGAAATAATAATTGTAACAACGTTTTTAATAATTTATGATCATTATTGGAACAAAAAATATATATAGGTAACGCTCATAAACTATTACAATATTACTACAATAGTCATTTTTGTTAATTTTTAAATAGAATCCATTACTATTTAATTAAAAAGTAATGCTAACTAATGAAAAAATTAACGTAAAGGATTACTGCAGTAATATTTTACAAGTTTACAACATTCTAGATATGAAAAAAAATTCAGAGACCAAAGTTTCATGAAATCAAAAATTTAAAGATGAATCTAGCAATTTATCTCATATATATATATATATATATATATATATTACATCTTGTTATGTTGCCGAATGATTGACACGCATTAACATAATGGACATCTGTCCATAAGGCTGGGCTACAGCTAATAAAAGCCGTTTCTGACTCTATACCGTTCGGTGGCGATTAAAACATTGCAATAAGTGGACGAAATATGGGGAGTGAAACTAGGGAGTCTGCCAACCATTTTCCTTATCTTCATTTCATTTTACGAGCTCGTTATTTATGAAATTTGTCTTTTATCGATCAATGGCATTTCTAAACTGTGTAATGAATAATGATACTAATTTGTTTTTTCATACAAGATTAGTCTTCTAAGCTTTTTTTTTTTTTTTTAAACAATGATTTGCATTGAGCCAAATCACTTTCTATGCTGGAGAACAAAACAAAATGCTAACTTATATGTAACAAAAGGAATATTAAGTACACTAATGATATTTTTATAAGCCAATGATCCTGATTTTGGTGGGATTACATATGGATCTCATGATGAATTTTAAATAAATCAAGGAAACAAATCGTGTATTCGCGATATTTAATAATTTATATTTGTAAATGTCTGTAACATTTCTCTAATTTCAAAACGGAAGGACTTAAATTGATTATTAAACAAGATACTCACGTGTATTAATATTGTTGAGAATAAATGAAGTTAAAAAATCCTTGTTTTACTAGTAATAAAAAAAAATTTCTTTCTCCAAGATAGGTCATTGTTTGTTTAACGGATGGTCAATTTGATTTGTCTCGGTCCAATAAAGACTAGATTAAAAAATTGTCATTGTTTATAATGAAATGATTGGCTAAAAATGCAGTGAGAAAAAGGTATCTTTTCAAGCTAGTACGTTCTCCAAAGTGGAATTTTCTTTAGACATTAAAAATGAATTATGAAAAATGGGACCCCCACGTGGGCGGTTGATGCTGAATTTCATTACTAATTAAGTGAGGGAAGCTTCACCTACCTTCAACTATTCTCAGCAGACAAGGCTTGAGCGCAACAACCTCTGCTCTATCGCTCAATTTTTGACCTTTGACCTGCCAAAATAAAAAATAAAAAAAACAGAGGAAATTTTTTTTCTTTTAAGTTGAAAATACCCACCAAATTGAAGAAACAAATTATTAAGGGAAAAAAAAAACTAAAATCGAGGAGGGGGCCAAAAAAAAAAAAAAGGAAAGAAGAAGCTTACCTCATGAGAAAGGGAATAGTTTGTGAGGTGGCATGTGTCTACATTCTCAGCCAATAGCCTTCTCACATCAAGTATCTTATCAGTAGAGATACCCTTCAAAAAATTTCATTTTCATGACCAACCCAATATGTCAAGTTCAATTTTACGTATACGGTCCGTTTTATGAAACCGTTTGAATTGAAGATTTTTAAATTTTAGTTGATTGATTTTTAAATTAGTTATAATTTTTGTTAATTTTTAAAAAATATATAAAAACTGAGATGAAAAATTTGACTTCCTGAATGAAATAATAAATTAAGACAAAGAAATTCTCCTCTTTTTTTTTTTTTTTTTGGTCCATTCAAACTTGGTGGTCTTTAATGACGGGGAAAAAATAAAAACACACACATATATAATATTGGAGTGCAAAATGAAATACCTTGAGAATAACTTGAGTGTCGTATGGTGTTATGACTGTGATATCAAGAACAGTTGGCACAACTACTCCCCCCAAAGGACCACAAAACAGGAAAAACACATGACTGAGTAAATATAGGGAATCAAATCCGAGGAAAATGGAAAGAAAATTTGGAACATATAATTTGTATGAGTATATTCAAAGTGAAAAAAACAAAAAAGTAGGTTCAAAGTTAAAAACAGAAAAAGTGTTTTCTCTCACCTTTTTCTTCTTTTTTCTTTTTATCTGCCTTTGCTTTGCCGGTCTTGCCTTTACTGGATCTTGGGGCCATTTTTATTTCCCTTTGTGCTTCCGCCTATATATATATATATATATATGTATGTATGTATGTATTTATGCTTTATAAGAACAAGAGTGATTCTACAAATTAGCTAGTAGAGTTGATAGTGGAATCATAGAACCAAAAGGAAGAGAAAAGGGTAGAGAGAGAGAGAGATATAGAGAGAGGAGAGAGAGGAGAGAAAGTGAAGGGAAAATCTTTGTCTAAAAGAAAAGTCTGGAAAGAAGATAGGATAAGGGTGTAGGAGGGGTTTAGCTTAGCCCCTTTTGAGATTTGCGAGCAATTCTGGCCTCTCCTTCTTGCTAAAACCCTTTTCAAGTGATATTGCTCTCTCTCTCTCTCTCTCTCTCTCTCATGTGGGTGAACGCGATGTTATAACTTATAAGCCGTGCATTCAGACAACAACTAAAAAATTGGTGGGGTCCCCAATTTGGCGATACAAGAGTGAACGCTGAGTTGGTGACACGTGGCGGACTGATGGTGTGGCTGTTCCTTTATTTGTTTTTTCACGTGTTTGAACTTAGATTTTCCCACCAGAGGGAACAGGGAAGAGGGAAGAGGTCATGAACTCATGAGGTCGTGTTGAACTTCGGAGACATCGAGGGATTGAGGGAATTTCTCTCTGACTGCTCTTTGTTGATTTAGGATGCACTAAATGCATCCGTTTAAATTGATTTTAATATTAAAATTGATTTAACTTTTTAAAAATTAATTATGATTTATTTGACATCGAAATTTAACTTAAGTTAAACTGTATTTTTTTTGTCTTTTTCTGAAAAAATTTTCATCGTTTTTTCTGAAAAATTTTTTATCTTTTCTAAAAAGTCAATAAAATTGTTATTTAAACTTAAAAATCTTAAACTCAACTCATTCACCAATACCCCCTTAATGTTTTTATTGATTTTTAAGGGAAAAAAAAGGATAAATTGAATTTTTAGATGCAAACCTAATGTATAAAAGCATTGTTATTCTCTTTCAAGCACTGTTGAAGTTATTTTAAAATACAAATTCATTTAGAGCTCAAGTTTAAATTTAAGGTTTAAACTCAAATTTTTGTTTTTTTCTGAAAAAGTTTTTCATCTTTTCTAAAAAAGTTTTTTGTCTTTTCTAAAAAGTCAACAAAAGTTACTATTTAAATTTAAAAATTTCAACTCAAACTCATTCACCAAACGGGCTTACAAATTTTTGTCACCTTGTCCTTGTATTTCATTTCTTGGATCATGTGTAATGCCTTTATAATAAAGTAACACTCTCGCCAACGTAAATCATGTATAAAAATCAATTCATAAAAATAATAGAAATAATGTATAAAAAGGTAGAGGTAACTGATTTGTTTTCATAAGATGAAAATTAATTGAATATGCTATGAGAGTAAATAAAATTTGAATTGACATTTAAAAAATGTCTAATGATTTCGTTCACATATTTTTTATTACGTCCGAATATACATTAGGTAGGCAAATCTTTTTTTTTTTTTTTTTTAAAACAGGGGTAAGCAAGACTTTGAACTTTGCATATATCTTTCAAAGTAAAAAATCATTGCTTATAAGGAAAACCAAAATATTAAAACCAAACAAAAGGTAGCATAATTAAATACTCCTATACTAATTGTAATAAGATATTCAAATTAAAAATGGTTAAATATCCACGGTTGCTGTCACCATTGTATCTCGACCAGTTAAAATCCATTATTTAAAAGTGTACAAACTAATTTTATTAATAAAATGGGAATCTCATTTACCAATATATATATATGTATGTGTGAATCTCACTACTTTAAAGAGTTTTAACGCTTTCTTTTTTTTCTTTTTAATGCTCCTTTCGCAAATTAACAGATTAGTAAAGTTACACTCTAAATTTTTTATTTCTGATATGATTCTTACAATAAAATTAACTAATAAAAAACTCCATCTAAAGGTAGAGTTCGAATCTCTCATTCTTAAGTTTAAAAATAATAATAATAATAATAATAATAATACAAAAATATCCCAAAGCAATTATCCCCGTTAAAATTCAGATGGAGGCTGATGGAATTCAAGGTTGGTAGATAAAAGTGATTCTGAAGCTCGCTCCACATATTTGGAAGAAAATAGGTAGTGAGAAAATGCATCTTTTATTATTGTTATTTTATTTATTTATTTGTTTATTTATTTATATATATACTAGTTAACGGACGTGCGTTCGCATGTATTGAATTATGATTAAAATTTTTATAATGTAAAACATGAAAAATAATTTAAAATTATGAATAAATTCAAAATCTTAAAATTAATAATTTTATTAAAATATGAATTTATATTTTATCCTTCCAACATGATGATATTTTTATTTACATCATAAATCATTCTTAAGTAAGTGGTTAGTTTTATTATCTCCACAGTCTTCTTTTTAGAAAATAAGAAATAAGACCAAAAATAGAGAGAGAGAACTTTAACAATTCTTTATAATTGATTGGGAAGATCTAAAATGATCCATAAATTTTAATTATGAAAATAAGGAAAAAAAATATCTTAGCATAATTAGACATGATCACAATTAAGGAGAAGAGTGTTTTTCATGAGAAAGTTAAAAAATTAAAGAAATTTAAAATGGTGAGTTTTTAATGAGGAGAAAATGAAAAAAAAAAATACAAGTAGAAGTACAAGCAAAAAAATAAGGAAAAAAAAAACAAATATATATATATAAGTACGAATTAGAAAGAAGAAACAAAATAGAAGACGGGTTAGCAGAAAAGAAAAGTTGACAAGCAAATAAAAATAAAGCAGAACAAAATTAAATGAGAAATGAATATCAAGATGGTTTTTGAATTAAAAAAAAAAAAAAAAAACCTTCAAAATAGGGAATAAAGGACAATAATGGGATGAATGAAATAAGATTTACCTTCATTCTTTTCAACAAAGGAAAAAACTAAGAGGTTATTTTTCATTATATTTATTTGTTTATTTTTACTTTAGCTTTCACTTTGCATACCATTTTGAAATTAAATAAACCAATTTTAAATTAAGAATCTGAAATGATTTAGCATTTGCAATACATAAAAATAAATATGTAGAACATAATTGACTACATCATAAGATGAAAATTGAAAAATAATTTAGATTTGTTTTCAATTAAAAGTATTCATCTTAGAAATAATGTGCAAATCACCCTAAAAAAAACGTTTTACACTTAAAAAAACTGTGAGTTATAAGATAATTTCATAATTTGTATTAAAGTATTGCCTATTGGTCTTCTTTCCCAAAACCTCGGCAAACAACTTTAAAAAAATAAAATCGGAACCACCCCAACAAAAAAAGGGAAGAGACGAAATTGAGTTGGTTATAATTTTTTTAAAGTAAATAAAAACTTCTCTTAATATCATATAAATTAAAATAGTCACACAAATATTTAAAAGTAAAGAAAATAGAATATCTATAATTAAAAAACCTCCTTTTATCTATTGTGAAAATTCAAAAAGACACGCATAAATTGTCATGAAAAAAAGAAAAGAAAACTTAATTAGAAGCATGAAAAAATTATTCCATTTCCGGTAGGAATACTAAATTCCAATTCTCCACAGTATATAGCTATTAAGATTATAAAAACAAATTAGTTTTTTGGTCATAAAGTTTATATTAGATATCAAAAGAAAAATCTTTAAGAGAGGAAATGATGGTATGTTGAGCTTCTAATGAAGAACAAAGGTATAAAAAATAAAAATAAACGAGTTATAAGAAGAATGAAGTAAAAGTGAAAAATCAGGAAAAGATAAGCTAAAATCATTTAGACAAAAAAAAAATAAGGGTAAAAATGAAACAAAGTAAAATAAAAAGGGGTTAAAGACAAGAAACGGTGACAAGGTAAAAGAAAAATAAGAAAAGGCACCAAACGATTTTATAACCGATATATATATTTGTAGGCATAAATTCCTATTTTAAAACTACAAGTAAAATTTCAACAAAAAAAAAACTACGTAAAACTTCAGGCAAAATGAAAATAACAAGTAAAATATTTACCAAAAGAATTGATACAAGTGAGATTTGATTATTTATTTTTCATTTTAATATTTGTTTAATATTTGTGCTGTAACTTTATATGAGAAAAAGAAAAACATATGCTGTTATTGTCATGATGATATGAAAATAAAAGATATTTACAGGAGGGAGAGACAGTGGTTTTATTTTATCATTGAAAAAAACACGGGTTTCATTTTTTTATTTAAAAAAAAAACATGGTTTTAATTTTTTTATTAAAAAAAAAAAAGAAACGAAACGTGGGTTCCCTTTTTGTGAAAGAGATTTTATCGTTTTCCTATGTACACGTGGAGCTTTGTAGTGTTGGAATTGGTGCACTACAGTGGCAAAATTGCTGAAGCAATCAAAAAGGTACAGAAAATGAAGGGAAAACAAAAAGGAGAGAGGGGCACCAAAACGAATCGTTTTTGACTTAAAAAAATGAACAGTGCTCACTCACATACTCTTTTATGATAGTTATTAGATTAAGATAAGAAGATAAGATATATATATATATATATATATTTTGAGATAGTGCGTCGTTGATTCCAAAATATGATTAGACCCTTTGATGAAAGGCGCCTGAAGCAGAGTCGTGGATATGTGCCTATGATCCCAATTGGATTATAGATTCTAAAACAAATTCAAATTTTTGTAGAAAAAAAAAACATTTTAGAAAACTTTTTTAATATCTCAAAATAGTCTCAAAACTATAATCCAAACAGATAATTTAAAAAAAAAATTTAAAAACTAGGCATACGACTCCGCCAGTGGTAAGCCTACACTAAAATATATGCCACATATATCTCAATAAGCAATAGTTAATGATATATATAGATGTACATAACTATACGTGTATATGTATATTGGGAGAATAATCCTTTTCTAGTTTTTAAAAACAAAACTAACCTGGTTACCTCCGAGCATCAATTTTTTTTGGTTTAAAAAATTTTTTACTCCCATTAGTGCTGCTAAGTGTGTACGTGACATTTTTAATGTGTAATTGCAAGAGAAAAACCTTATTATTTTTTTTTTGGCAGCTCAAATTGTGTTTCTTTTTCACCATTCAATTATTGAAAACGAAATACACGTACCTTTGAATATTTGGAGTGATGATATCATGTGCTGCAAATTTGACTTTCAAATGTCCTATAATTCTCGTTGATCACATCTAATCCTGTATATAACTGAAACAATACTAAGTGTATATTTGATATGTTAGTTCAAACTATTAGTTTGAACTTGGTTTTTTTTTATCTTTTTCTAAAAAAATTTTTATCTTATCTAAAAAGTCAACAAAAATTACTATTACAACTAAAAAATCTCAACTCAAAATAACATATTAAACAAACCCTAAATATACCCTTATCATATGATAGTCAATCAAACCATAAATGATAAACAAAAGTACTAAAAAAATCAGAAATGTGAAAAAAAAAAATTTTTAATTGAGGAAAAAAATGTATGAGAAAAATATTACCATAAATATATCAATGACTCAACTTGAGTACACAATATATTTGTTTATAATTAGTTGACAAAAGAAATGAAAAACGTGTCACGTTGTTTAGGTGGGTCCCAATCAGTGATGGAGATGACTAACCACGTGATGCGAATGGCATGCCAAGGACCTGTGTATGTCAATTCAAAACATGTTTTCGGTAGTTTATTTACCATAAAAGAATGATTAATTCAATGGTAATAGAGTAATGCCAAGGGTCATATGTTTTATCCTAATTTTCTAACATGACTGTGATAACAAATGAGTTATCGTTATTTTATTAATGGATGCTTAAAAAATTATTAGGTCACTTAATATTAAAAGAATCACATTAATTTATGAAAATAAGATACTTCACTGATTGTAAATTGAGATGAAGAGTTTTTTTTTTTTTTTTTGTGGTTTTTTTTTATTTAAGAAAAGTGGGGAGCAAATAAATCACCACGAGAATCTATGAGGAATATTGATAAAATAAAAGGAAATAATCCATGTCTCACAAAATCTCATTGTTTCTAAAAAATCTAAATAATCAAACCTCTTACGTGTAAAGAGAATCATAAAACGATTGCTTACATATTACTGTATGTTCGATTTTATATATGGTGGAGCAAATTTCGCATTTTGCACTCCAATCAATGATTGTGCTTTATGGTAGATACGCAAGATGTTGCTATGCATTAATAAACTAGACAGAACAAAATCAATCCTCGGGCCACTGCTTGTAAAGTAGCACAGGAGTTCTGTGTTTCCTTGGAATCATATATGAATTGAAATTAAGCGTGGCTTTCGGAGTTGTCATGCAAGTACTTGATCAATCTTATCATCATATCGCACTCTTTTCACTCGGATGAACGGATGAGCTTTCACTTTGGAGCTTTATTTTATGAAATCTCAGATGCCTTGTCTTTTCTTTTCTTTTTCTTTTTGTTTTGCTTTTTGTTTTTTGTTTTTTGTTTTCCTTTTTGGTTTTGTTTTGTTTTGTTTTTTTTTTTATTTTTTGGTTTTTGTTTTTGTCAGGAATGTTATAGACACTATCACTTGAGGCGTATCATCTAAGTTTTGAATATTCTAAGGTTTTTTATGACATTTCGATTTAATTCCAATTAAAACTATTCTTTTTTCATGTTTGTTTGTTTTTTTTATGAAAAATCAACAAAAATCATAATTAGTTTTTAAAAAGTCAACAAACTCGAATTAAAAATTTCATCTTCAATCAGTAAATCAAACGCAAGTTAAATAATTTTTTTTTTAAATTTGGAATAGTTTTTTAATGTAGTATCCAAGTGCTTAAAGTTCATTCCCAAGTGATTCATAGGCAGCATTTTACAGCCAAAATGTCGTTTGCTTCTATCTCTTTTTGAAGATGGGAGGTCAGACGACATGGGGGTTGATCAACGGTGACATGGATCACGGTGAAAAAGGGTAAATCTGTTTTTGCTTCTATATGGATTTGACAAGGAACTCAAAACTCACGTGGTCTTACCACTAATAGAGTTGAGCAAAAAAATTGATATTTTTTTTTGTCAAGACATCAACCCGTCAAATTATGGGTTCAAACCGCACCCGTCAAATTATGGGTTCAAACTGTTTGTTAGTGTAATAGACGTTCTTGGTTTGAGATTTTTTTCCTTTCTTTATTTTTATTTTTATTTTTATTTTTTTGGGTTAACATGTCATTTTTCAAAACCACCCCGCCGTGGCTGCATCCGTTGAACCACCCCACATGTCATGCATTACTTATTTTTCACATCGAATATGAACTATGTTTTATATTTGATGATATTTTTTAACATGAAAAATTAACAAGTTAAGTATACTAAGCATGCTAAATAAAATATTCTTAAAAAAAAAAAACTTGATTATCGAGCTTGGAGTATGGAATACTAATGCGCACCCCAATGACAACTACTAATTCAAAACGGGAAATCAACCACTGGTTTACCCTTAAAACTGGGCTTGATAGCCCAACGTTTTTCACCTTCTCGGCCCACGATGAAATCCACCTCTTTCGACTCCTCCATTTCCCCAAAAGTCCAAACCCCACGCGCAAACGACACAGAGAGAGACAGACACAAGAAAAAGCGCGCCAAGCGAAAACACTCTCCAACTCTCTCAGTCCCAGAGCGGATTGTACGGAGCAACCACACCGTACCGTCGCCGAGGAGCCGAAATGCCGGAGCTGCCGGAGGTGGAGGCGGCTCGGAAGGCCATAGAGGACAACTGCCTCGGGAAGAGAATCAAGAAGTCGATTGTGGCCGACGATTCCAAGGTCATCGACGGCGTCTCCGCCTCCGACTTCGAGGCCTCTCTCTCCGGGAAGACCATCGTCGCCGCTCACCGCAAGGGCAAGAATCTCTGGCTCGAGCTTGACTCGCCTCCTTTCCCTTCCTTCCAATTCGGTATATTTTTGTTCTCTCTCCCAAACCCTAACCCGACATTTGCTTTCGAGAGTGTGTGTGTGTGTGTGTTTTTTGTTGCATGTTTGATCTATCGAAATGTAGTTAGTCATGGAGATAATATAAGTACTTTCCAAAACTGCTATATGCTCGATTTAGGCTATGTTTTTTAGCCTACACTTGTTTCTATATGCATTTTCATGAGAAAAAAATGAGTTATTTGTTGCTTCATTTCTCTGTGGTTAACTGTTTTAGGAATGACGGGTGCTGTATATATAAAGGGGGTCGCTGTCACGAAATATAAGAGGTAAACAAGTTAGGTTTATGCATGGCAATGGTAACATGATGAGGATTTTAACAGACACACACACACACACGCACACACATATATGTATGTATATTTGGTGGATTATTAAATGTTTAAGTTGATGATTATCGGTTAAGCGGCTCGATTTAATGCATAACTGAAAGATGCCCAACAAGTGATTTTGTGATTTGCTGTCGCACTGGTTGTCCTACAATCTACACATTTATCAAGGACGGATGTCTTGATTTACATTTGATGTTGCTTTCAATATCATCATATTGGTTAACTCCATGTTTTTCGATGGACAATTATCACGATGAAAACCACTGGTTATAGGTCTGCTGTAAATGACGGTGAAGAGTGGCCTTCCAAGTATTCCAAGGTTTTCATAGAAGTAAGATTTGCTGCATTTACTAGAAAGCGATGAATATTTTTAGGTATTTGTTTTTGAATGGGAGCAAAAGTTTTTTGTGACTATTGGTTTGAATATCAACTAAACAAAAGCATGTTTTTCTCATCAGCAACTAGAACTAATGTATCTGGTTTTAACTTGGATTTCTTAAAGAGTGTTTGGCTAAAGATAACAGCTACTTTTGACTTTTAATCAATGTTATCACCTTAAACTCTTAATCTGCAGCTAGACGATGGAATGGAGTTTTCTTTCACTGACAAGAGGCGATTTGCTAAAGTCCGATTGCTGAAAGATGTATGAGCGTGTCTTTCTTTGATCTTTTGAAACCTTTCATGTTTCTCTATTTTGAGTAGGTACCCTGTCTGACTTTTGTCTTGTTTCTACAGCCAGCTTCTGTACCTCCAATATCTGAGCTTGGCCCTGATGCTCTCTTGGAGCCTATGACAGGAGACGAATTTGTTGCATCTTTGTGTAAGAAGAAAATTGCAATTAAGCCTCTGTTGCTTGATCAGGTTAGAACAACTTCTTCATTGCAATACTTTTGAATCGGAAGCCGAAACATATTACTTGTTTGTAGAACTTCTATATAGGTGATGCTATCTTTGTGTTATCTGTTGCTTGATCAAGGAAGCGAGTGATAGTACAATGATACTTGCCATGTCGTTAAAAAATTTGTTGACTTTACATCTAGCTAATGTGAAAGAATTGTTTTGACTTTTGTCGTGTATTTTCAAAATCTTAATTCTACCTTTTGTTTAATTTGCAGAGTTATATTTCAGGCATTGGCAATTGGATTGCTGATGAAGTGCTCTACCAAGTATGTTTGGTCCCATCCTCTAAAATTCTTTTATACATTTTATAACTTTGTCTTTGTTGCTTATGAAGTTGGATTTTTTTTAATTTTTAAAATTTTAATTTTAATTTTAATTTTATTTATTTATTTATTTGGTTAATTTGGCAGTTTACTTTAGTTCACTTCAGAAACCATTTTCAGATTGTGTGGCCCTCCTTTTCTTTTTGTATTTAAATAAGTTATGGAGTCTAACTGTTAATGCATGCAGGCGAAAATTCATCCCCTGCAAGTTGCTTCCAGCCTGTCTGAAGAAAGTTGTGCAACTCTACAAAAATGCATCAAAGAGGTAGGAAATCAAGCTTCTACAAGAAAGCTTCTCAGACCTCAAATTTTCGTTTCTTTTACCTTTTGAGTTGAAAATGCGCTCTTCATTGTGAGTATAGAATAGAGGATGATAAATGTAGGTTGTTCATTATGCGGTTCAAGTTGATGCTGAATCTAGACACTTTCCACGTGGATGGTTGTTTCATTTTCGATGGGGAAAAAAGCATGGAAAGATTAATGGTAAGGATTTGGTGATTTAAAAGGTCATTTTGACCAATGATTCATTTTACAGGTCATTGAAAAAGCAGTTGAAGTTGGAGCAGATAGTAGCCAATATCCAAATAACTGGATTTTTCATACCCGTGAAAAGAAGCCTGGCAAGGCTTTTGTTGATGGTTTGGCTTCTGATCCTTAAGAGATTAGTCTTAAAGCATACAGTGAATTGATCATTCTCCATGTATGCATTGCTACTCTGTATATATTTACTCAAACACAACCATATGTACGTACAAACAATTTTGTAACATTTGTTTACATACCCTAAAGCCTTTCCGTTTATCAGGCGTCTTCAATAAATTTGGCATTTTCTTGATGCAGGGAAGAAGATTGAGTTTATCACTGCTGGTGGCAGGGTAAGTTGCTCTAAATCAGAATCTCACATATAGTTCTTGTGGCTTATCTTTAAGATTTTCATGTTTTAATTAGCCTGTACGTTTGTTTAGACAACAGCCTTTGTACCTGAGTTACAAAAGCTCACCGGAAACCAAGCAGCAAAAGCAGTGAGTCAACAGAGGAAACAAAGTAACCAGAGAAAAAGACGTCAGGATGAGAGTGGTGATGATGATGATGATGCACAAGAAACTGATGAAGGCGACATTGCTGCAAAGACCAAAGGAAAGAAAGAGACGAAGCCTGGTGGTCAAACTAAGAAGAAGGTTCCAGCTAAAAGAAAATCTGAAGAAAGTGATGATGGCACTGATGAAGAAGATAATGTTGCTGAAAATACCAAACTGAAGAAAGGGACGAAGGCTAAGGGTCAAGTTAAGAAGGTTCCAGCTAAAAGAAAATCTGAAGAAAGTGATGACGGTACTGCTGAAGAAGACAATGTTGCCGAAAATACCAAGCTGAAGAAAGGGACAAAGGCTAAGGGTCAAGTTAAAAAGGTTCCAGCTAAAAGAAAATCTAAAGAAAGTGACGATGACGAAGACGATGATGGTACCGATGAAGATGACCGTGCTGAAAATACCAAACTGAAGAAAGGAACAAAGGCCAAGGGTCAAGCTAAGAAGAATCTTCCAGCTAAAAGAAAATCCAAAGAAAGTGATGAGGAAGAGAATGAAGATGATGGTAGTGGTGAAGATGACAAAGTTCAAAAGAAGAGGTCAGAGAAAGTCACAAATGACAAACAATCCAAGGTCGGGAAGACAACCAAGAAGAAGGCACAACCTAGTCAAACTAGCAAGAATGTGAAAAAGAAATAGAAGTAGGGTCCTACTTGAATTAATATATTAAACCGCTATGGAAGTCCAGTGATGTTTTGGAAAAGATTGGAAATCGGTATTTGAGTGTTTTGCTTCTCTCTAGCTGATAAGCTATTCCTGGTAATTCTTTTTGTCATGTAACTGGGCCAGTTTTGTACCTTAAGATTGTATTAGTATATTTTGTTCTCGTCTGAACTCGTTATTTAGGAAATGAAATCCTCGCTTTGTTTGACGTGAAGAGTGGCAATGCTTGCGTTAAGGAAGGTTGAAATTTTAGTATGAACGGAAGAAATTTTTGTTTTTTTTCTTTGACGAAGGACAGTACCAGAAGTAGTTCGTTACATTTAAGCTATTATTCTAAAGTCTAACTTATCGGGCTCACGGTCTCGGTGGCTAGCAACAAGGGTGATAGTTCTGCAGCGGTGGTGTTTGCAGGAGACTGCCTGGTGGGGTTAGAAACCTTCCTGAGGACCATTCCCACGTGCTCAGCTGATGCTCAAACTTACCTCAGGGATGCTTTGGGGTGCTCAATTCTTTTACATCTTAGAACGTTTCTTGGGTTAAACGTTATGCAAGCTCACAACAAACTTGTTTGGTTGTATTGATGTGAATTCCATTCGGCATTCATTTTGGCGGCCATCATGGCCTGGTCCCCCCGACTTAGGTTTGGGGTTTTTGACCGGTTTGTGTGTGTTTCCGGCTAGCCTGGTCTCAGTTTGATTTTTCTGTTTTGCAGTTGTTGGCTGTTTCCTGTTTGGCCTGCCTCCTTTACGGCGGCTGTGTTCTATTGATAGTCATCTCTTTCCAGCCGAGAAAAAAAAAAATAATAAAATAAACTTTTTAAGATTTAAGCTATGTATCAATGAACCAGGTGTTTTGTGCGTGTATTTGTTAATTCAATATGTGTACTTGCAAAACTCTAGACATTAAAATGTGGTCCATTTGGAGGCAAAAAAGATCTTTGATGATGCTTATTACTGCCTTCATCGAAATTTAGGGGTTGTGTTTAGTTATTGGTGCATATTTTGTACGTTTTCTTGCTGAACAGATATTTATCCACATAGAGAGAGGCTAATTTAGTCCAAATTAAATATGTCCTATTCCATTCTTTAGTATCTGTTAAATCCTATCAAAATCAAACATATAAATACTCTTCTTTTTCCATTTTTTCCATTACTATTCTCATTACAATTACATCAGAGCAACCAAATGCACCCTAAGCCATTGTTAACATTTATCAAAAGAAATTAAAAAAAAAAAAAGGACAAAAATTAAAAAAAAAAAAGCACAAGTGGCCACTTTAATATATCAACATAAACGTGGGTCAAATATGATTGGGAGTCAAGGATATATGTATATTAGTTACTCTATTATCACTGTACGAGATGGTTAAGTATGGTTCTTGTTTTTCAATTATCTTTTTATCCTTGTTATCAATTTTTTTTAAGGGAAACTTTTTATCATTTTTCAATTACTGCTTAGCTTCTTTATTTCAAATCAATGTACATGCTGTGTCAATATATACAACAGATTATAAGATCGGAGAGGAGCTCACATCTAGGCAAAAAAAAAAAAGCTAGTAATCGAGAGATAGAGAGATGATGAGTACTAAGAAAGAGTATATATAATTACTTGGGCTATTTTATAGTTGCTACGCTATAACGTAGCACAGTTATACATGCTAAAGTGGAAAACATGAGTTCAAAATGTTTGCCATTTGATATATATATATATATATACACACACACACACACACATGTACACATATAACACACCAATTAGTAACAGAAAGAGAGCACAATTTCATCCGGGTTAGCTCAGTGATTCAACTGTTGACTCGTGCACTAGAAACAAAACTGACCTAATCAGAAGAAGATTTAAGAATCAGGAACCCACTTTTGAGATTAGAATGGTGATTCATGTGTCATTGGAACTTCAGAAAAACACTCTTAGAGCATCAACAACTTTCTCCGGCCTGTCGTCAAATGTTCGAATTTAAGTGAGAAAAATATAAAATAAAATAAAAAATTACAAACACAAAGTTGTATCGTGCGTAATGCTACCCCAGAATGAATTACCAGTCTCTTGTGGCATGTGCCCTGCACCTTCTATCAACTTGAGCTGGACAGAATTTGGATTTCCTTTCTGAAACTCTTCGGCAACGGATTTAGGCAGATACTTGTCTGATATTCCCCACGCAACTAGTATCGGTCCGTCCCATCTGAGGAATGGTTTAAACCGGGACATTTAGACCGAAACATTCTTAAACTGACAGATTCATTACTTTTACACTAGACAACTAGGAAGATCATGGTCTTGTACCTTCCGGATGCAAAACCAGCTGCTATTTGGCTCGAGATGTCTTTGAAATTCGCTTTTCGTGCGGCTTCAAGCAATGCTGAAACATCAATACAATGCCATAATGGAAATGTCTGTCACATAACCGAAGTAAGACAAAGCGTTCCCTAACCACAGGCTGAAATGTGATTAAAATGAATATCGAATAAGAATAATCTAGAAGCTTCATAAATTGAAATGAATGACAAACCAAATCCTGGTCCTCCGCTTGACAAATATGGTAAGCGGTAGACATCAGCCTTTTCGAGCTTCAAGACATATCTGCAAAAAGACGAGCACATTGCTCAAATTTAACCGTAACTCGGGCCTACACTCTTCCTTTTGCTCTAAAAACACTACCTCAGGAGTTAAAAATGAAACTGAAAAGCTTATTGCGTTCCCCTATTTGTTTATGATAATAAATTATTAAGCGGAGGACATAATAGAAATGATGATGAAAGTCGAGCAATAAGTAAAGAACGAGATACGCTTTTGGATACATACGCGCTACCTGCTTCAATAAAGCGCTCGGCCATAACGGCATTTGGCAAGTGAATTCACCATACAGAGGTATTCTGAGAACAAACAAGAAAATGGCGATAAGAATATTTTGCAGATTAATTACATATGACGCATCAAATGAACTGTTTTTGTCCTATTAAAAAGATGGCAAAACTGGAGTATTCTACATGTTTATTCTGTGTGGAGCGCCTATTTACCGCCTTTACACAGAATTAGCACATATATCGACCTTAGGGAAAGCCGTTTCGAAAGAGAGAAACAGAGAGACTCGGAAAGACATTTGAACTTGTTCCTCTGATTATAGTTAAATTATGCAGCGGTTGAAAGTGGATGTAGCTCTCATATTGAAACTGAATCATTAAAAAATTTTGTATCTGCTGTACTTATTTGTTCTTCTTACTCGTTTCTTAATTCCTGATATACACTAGCTTTCGATGTTGAAACGAGTAAGAAAAATTTACTTCAGTTGCTGGAATAATCCGGGAACGGGAGATGAAGCTGTCAATGGACTGTTGAGAATTGTTAGCTTTGATATTCTGCTTTGGTTTTTCAAGGCCCATGTTAATCCATATGAACCTACAAGAAAACCCTTCAAAGCGAACAAAAGAGCATGTTAGATATTTAGTTAAATAGTTTTTCCTCCACTAGAGTGTCCATACTCAAATACAACCGTAAATCTTTGAAGAAGTTATATATAAAATTCCATACCTGAACAACTAGATAGAAAGGAGATTTGACACCCAACACGTCGAGTAATTTATCCAATGCCTCGTGGAACTCCTTTTCTGTAGAAGTTGGTCATATCATACAAACAAGTTCATCAAGCGTCACAATCAAATTTATCAAGCATCAGATAATGGAAAAAATCAACTTGAATGGTTGAAATTCGAGCTGTTTTTTGTCAGGTGAGAGCCAACGACAAAAATTTTGCAACGGTTCAAATCTTTTTAACTATCATCCAATGCCTGAAAAAAGCAATGCATGGAATGACCGGTCTAGTCTTTCCGGTCCTCCATTCTCATAAAATAAAGCAAGAATAATTATAAATGAACCTGTATAATCAAATCCATAACCCGGCTGTGGCTTGTCACTGAAGCCAAATCCAATCCAATCAGGCGCGAAGCAGTGAAACCCAAGATCTGACAACTACTTAAGAAGGATTCCATAAGCCAAGGAAACCAAAACAGATTAGTGGAGATAAAATTTGTATCGTCCAATATGAAATTTAGCTACACCTGAGACATGACATTTCTGTAGCTGTAGGACTGTGTCGGAGCCCCGTGAAGAAAGACAACTGTTCCTTTTCGACTGTTCGCCGATCCTGCGTAACAAGAAGGAGATCTTAAGAAATTCATATTAAACAGAACTAGAGAAATTAATGTCACACCACAGAAACAAAAAGTTTTACCAGTTTCTCTAACAAACCATCTCAACTTTCCGGATTTGATGTAGGAGCCATACTCCTTACCCTTGTCTTCAATCCTCTAGAATTCAAACACATAATCCAGTAAACAACAAAGCTGAATAAATTTGCAAAGGACCAAATGGTGATACTCCATAAGGAAACTGAATCTGAACTAAATATTTGGGGCTTATGAACAAAATTCAATTAAGGCATGACTTCATGAACTGTTGAATTGAAAGAGTGAACCATATATGCCTATAAAATTGAGCTTACATAGAGCATTTGGCCAACATTGCCGTCCTCGGCAGGGCTGTCGGGGAGCTGAATGGCGCTGCGGCTTGACGGGTTATCGGTAACGAATCCAAAGGGATTGAAAGCCGGCGTGTCGGAGTCTTTGTCTTTGTCCTTGTCCTTCTCCTTGTCCT
>CM046375.1:21292155-21342155 GCA_025413485.1 Ficus microcarpa
TGGCTTGGTTCTGGTCTGCTGTGGCATTGGTAATGAATAAGGTTGCTCTCTTGCTTTTGCTACTCTTAGAAGAGATCTTCCATGGAAAGTGGGGTTTGGGTTTGGTGGAAGTTAGGGAAAAGGATGGAGGATTGAGAGGGGGAGAGAGCACAGCAGCCCAAGCCAGAGCCATGGCTTCTCTGGTTTGTGGCTGTTAGAGGTTGGTGTTGGAGAACCAACGGCTTCTTTTTAACTGTAAACTACCTCCTTTCATAGACAGACAACATATGTAAGCCACTTTCTTTGTGGGACAGTGAGTGTGTGTGTCTGTGTGTTTGTCAAATGACTACTCTCTAGAGAAAACCACGCGCTCACTCGTTCTGGATTCTAATTCATTTTTACGGTGTTTGGTGTAGTAGTTTAAGTTGAGAAATTTAAGTTTTAATAGTAAATTTTTTTCAATTTTCAGAAAAGACAAAAAATTTTTTAGGAAAAAGATAAAAACTTTTTGGGAAAAAGACAAAAAAAATTTGAGTTGAATGATTGAGTTAATTGATAAACTATTAAAATTGTGTCACATTAATTGAAATAATAAAAGACCTTTTATTTTTCTCGATAAAATCTTAAATTTAAATTAGATTTTACTATCATTGTTAGTACTATAAATTAAAAATATTGTACTTTTTAAAAATATATGAACACGTCATTTTTTATCCATTATTTTTGTTTATCAAAATTCTAGACATAGTTTTTTCTTTTCCTCAAGATTGCATCAGTTTTCTTTTAAATTAGTCACAATAATATTTTAATTTCATTATGTTAACTCTTTATATAACATCAAATATAGTGTTAATCCAAAATAAACAATATTTAAACTAAGAACAACTTCATTATATTATTATCTAAATATCCAGAACTTCCCCTAAAAAATATGAAAAAGATTGTCTTCACAAAGATCAGTATCTTAAATATACGAACATGTTTAAAACTTGACATGGACTTGGATCTGGGATTGGATTTGAGCTTGCACAATGCACACACTTACTGAATTGCATGTGAATTAGTTCGTGATTTTCGAGAGTTTTTATGAACTTCTTTAAAAATTATCTAAATACATGTCTTTTCTCTATATTTTTTTAGGTTGAAATGTTTTTTAATTAACCAAAAAAATTAAAAAGTTAACTAATAACAACTAATAACATTAGATCTTAGTATACTTAGCTTTTTTTTTTTTTTTTTTTTTTTCTGGGGGTCACAAATTTGATTAAAGGAAAAATGTTTCTGCAAATATTATCCCCATTATCAATATCCATTAGAAAAGGCGCGTGAAGGATCAACGCGTGGGACCGTCATTCCTACAGCAGGTCACCGCTGACCACTCAATTTTCTTTGTCCAGAGACCCTTATATTTCCACTTATTTACTCGATTGGACTCCCTTAGGCCCTGACGGGGTTAAAAAATACAAATATAAATAAGTAATTGTTGTCTTTTTCCATGGTTCTCCGGCTATTATGCAAAACTTACACACCCAAATATGTAAATACGATAAAATTAAGGACTGAATCCCAAAAAAAAGCCCAGTCAGCAGGTTAGGGCAAAACTAAAGTCACTTACTTTGACAAATGACCGAAGACGCGATTCCATGCGAAGCCAGCTCTCCGCCAAAACGATGACCGGCGACGCCGCGTTTTCGCCGACCAACGAGGCAATGTCGCCAAGCCCTAATCTTCAAATCACCGTAAGTCAAACCGCGCCTTTTCCTTTTTCAAATTTCTAATTTCTCTTCTCTTTACTTCCATCTACTGCGGGGTTTTAATCGTTGCCTGCTGTTTGGTTGCTGGGAAATGTCGGGGAAATAGTGGGAAAGAAGGTGGAAATTTGAGGCTTTGAAGCTAAAATTTTTGTGTCTTAGCGTATAATTTTGTAGTCAGAAATCAATAATATCGGATTTTCGGGCTGTAAATTAATCTGCTTTCCTAGTTCTAATCCGTATTTTCTGACACTTGGTTGCCCCAAAATTATGATAAGGGACTATCTTTGGAGCTTCGAAAGAATTAGTATTTTTACATGAATTTAAAGTTAATTGTCTGATTTTTTTTTTTTTTTTTTCCCCTCTTCTTCCTTGTTTTCTTCAGAAGGTCAACTTCCTTTTTTAATTTTGGGAAAATTTTCATCTTAGGTAAGATTGCTAGGAATCTAGGATTATTCGAGGAAGCAATTTGTATACATAAATATATGCATGTATATAGATTTGTGAACTGTTTGCCTTTGCAATGTTATTTATTTAGCGTTTGTTTTGTATTCAATAGATTGGAGAAGGTTCTCAGAACAGTGGCCATTTGCTTGAGGACGAAGGGGATGACCTCGAGAATGACTCTGAGCAGTTGTTTGAGATTGAGGATGATGACCATGAAAACGAAAGAGAGAGTAAAAGCGACCAGTTTTTCGATATCGAGAGCAGTGGCCATGAAAACGAAGGAGATGATGTGAATGAGCACCTGTTCGACATTGAGGGCCGTAGCCATGAAAATGAAGGAGATGATGCAGATGAGCAGTTGTTTGACATTGAAGGTAATGACCATGAAGACAACAAGGATGATCAGCGCATAATTGATGGTCAAAGTGGTGCATCTCAAACAAAGGTCAATCCCCCACCTGTTGTAGGAATGGAGTTTGCATCGTACGATGATGCTTACAACTATTACAACTGCTATGCGAAGGAGATTGGATTTGCTATTAGGGTTAAGTCTTCATGGACAAAGCGTAACAGCAAAGAGAAGCGTGGTGCTGTGCTCTGTTGCAATTGCGAGGGTTTTAAAATGGTTAAAGAAGCAAACAGTCGCAGGAAAGAAACGAGAACGGGCTGTCTAGCAATGATAAGGTTGAGATTAGTGGAGTCTAATAGATGGAGAGTAGATGAAGCTAAGCTTGAGCACAACCATTTGTTTGATCCTGAAAGAGCTCAAAATTCCAAGTCACACAAGAGGATGGATGCTGGAGTAAAAAGGAAGGTCGAGCCGGCACATGGTGTTGAAGTACGGACAATTAAGTTATATCGTACACCTGCAGTTGATACGGTTAGTTCCCCAAACTTGTACAAGGGAAAAAGTAATAGCCAAAGTGATCAGTCTAGGCACTTGAAGCTTAAAGATGGAGATGCGCAGCTCATCCATGCTTTCTTTTGTCGGGCTCAACTAAGTGATCCAAATTTCTTCTATGTGATGGACTTCACCGATTATGGGCATTTGAGGAATGTGTTCTGGATTGATTCCAGGTCTAGGGCTGCATATGGTTACTTTGGTGATGTGGTTTTATTTGACACAATATGCTTGACGTACAATTATGAAATTCCTCTTGTTGAATTTGTTGGAGTAAATCACCACGGGCAGACGGTTCTCCTGGGTTGTGGGTTGCTTGCTGATGAGACACTGGAAACATACATATGGTTATTTAGGGCATGGCTTACGTGCTTGTCTGGTCGGCCTCCTCAGACAATCATTACAAACCAGTGCAAGGCCATGCAAACTGCAATTGCGGAGGTTTTCCCTAGAGCTCATCATCGTTTATGTTTGGGAAATGTTGTGCAAAGTATTCTTGAGAACTTGGGCACATTGCAAGAGTACGAGGCATTTCAGATTGCTTTGTTTAGGGCTGTGTATGACTCTCTAAAAGTAGATGACTTTGAAATGGCTTGGAAAGATATGATCCAGAGGTTTGGGATTAGAGATCATGAGTGGCTTCGGATTTTGTATGAAGATCGAGAGCGTTGGGCTCCGGTTTACTCAAAAGACACATTTTTTGCTGGAATGTCCAATTTTCAGAAAGGTGAGTCAATAAGCTCCTTTTTCAAAGGTGATGTGCTTGAAAAAACTTCTTTGAAAGATTTCTTTGACATTCATGATGCGGTTTTGGAAAAGAAGCGTCAGAAAGAAGCTCTTGATGATTTTGAGTCGAGAGATTTGAGTCCCATGATGAAAACCAGATGCTATTATGAGTTGCAGATCTCTCAAGTGTACACAAAAGATTTATTTAGAAAGTTTCAAGATGAGGTTGTGATGATGCCTTCTTGTTTTAATGTAAACCAAGTTCAGACAAATGGATCAATTGTCACGTACATGGTCAAAGAACGCGAGGAGGACGAAATGCTGAGGGATGCGAGGAATTTCGAGGTGATGTATGATAAAGCAGGCACAGAAGTTCGCTGCGTTTGCGGTTGCTTTAATTTCAAAGGCTATTTGTGCCGACACGCCTTGTGTATCCTCAACTATAATGGTGTAGAGGGAATCCCATTTCAGTATATCTTGTCACGGTGGAGGAAGGATTTTAAGCGCCTGTATGTACCAGATCTTGGTTCTAATAATGTCGATATCACAAACCCAGTTCAGTGGTTTGACCATTTGTACAAACGAGCAATGCAAGTTGTTGAGGAAGGGATGATTTCCCAAGACCATTACATGGTTGCTTGGCAAGCATTTAAAGAGTCTTTGAATAAAGTTCGTCTTGTAGCAGACAAGAATGTATAGTAATAGTATATATACAATAATGTCTGATTCTTTGTAGCTAGCAATAGTTATTTTTTTCTCTTTCATGTCCTAAGCTCTTCAAAGTTCACTTATGTGCCTGTTAAATCCGTGGCTGCTTTTGGGTCTGTTTTTCATTACCCAAAGAAAAGATCTTTGATTAAATTAACCTTCTCTATTTGGTTTTATGCTTAGCTGCTTACATGTAAATCATGCACGATTGTTGAACCAATTGTTGTGCTATGAGTACGTGTACACGATAACACGATGTCAAGTTCGTAAATACCTGGATGATATGAAAAAATACACTATCGGTAGAGCTTTATTTTCTAATCGAAAGATTTATGTTCGAATCCGTTCGTTTTGTATATGTTTTCACATAGACATTAGACATAGACGTGATTATCTAACGATTAATAATATGCACTACAATAAGTTGTGTATATTGTAGAAAGCTCTCCAAAACAATATTTTTATGGTTATTGGTTCGGGTTCATGATGTGACATTATCGAAACAGGCAAGTTTAGACACAATTTTGATTGATGCAAGCTAGGAGTAGGGGTATTTTGTTTTTGTTATTATTATTATTATTATTATTATTTTAATAAGCTAGGAGTAGTTTATCATGAAGTAACTTGATCTTCGAGGAGATGTTCTTGGCGGGGTTGTAGCAAAGTTTAACCGTTATTAACGGGTACATTAGAATCTGACTACTAAAAATAATTGGATGCTTCAACAAGTTCTATAGATGTTTAACTGTAGATAAGCTCAAAATTTTTGGGGACAGCAAACGTAGGTGCTAAACTGCTACAGATGATTCTTTTTGCAGCTTCAGTGGCCAGTTCTCATATTGCATTTGACCGAATCCAAATCTGCAACATAACGAACCAAATTAGCTAGTAGAACCTAACAGCATAACATCTTGTATTGGGTTAACCTAATTTTTAAGTCCTTAAATTATTGCTCAAATCTTATTTCCATCCCTAATTTTGAAAGTGTCTAAGAATGCATACTCGATGTATCAAGTTATCAGTACTGTTCATCTGATTGTTGAAAGCTCAATTGGAAAAATACATGATTTTGTTCTTAATAGTTGTTATCTGTTTATGAAATTGTAAAATTTAACCCCTATTTAACCACACATGGTCCTTAAGTGTCATTCTTCATTGAGATTTTACCCAACTAAAGACAACTAAATAACTTGAGATAATTTGATAAATCGAATACTCGTTTTGAAAAGTCGTCAAATATAAAAAATAGGTCCGTCGACCTATAATAGGAGGAGGATTAACCGTTATATTGAACTAGCTACATTATGCGCAGGTGGCTCCCCTGTTATTCTCTGCCTGCATTTCATGATTCATGACTATATATATGTGTGTGTGTGCATATCATGAATATATAGATATACATGTATATTTGTCTGTGTTTGTGTGTAATTTTACGGATAGAATATAGAGAATTTCATGTACGACCATGAGGTCCAGAAATGGAGGGTGGTGTGGCCTTGGCGGTTGCACAATCCATGTAACAGTTCATATCTTCTAATGAGAGTCCATGAGACATCATGCAAGTAATGTAGCAACTCTTGAAATGTTGCACATCAAGTTTTAAATAATTGGCACAGTCACTAGAACCCATATGCCTGGCTATTTCAACGAAAAGGGCAATGCCAAGAGATTGAGGAAAATAGAGAGTGAAAGTGGGTGAGGAAGAGAAATCATGATACTGCAAATCCAAGTCATGTGCTTGTACCACCACAATCAGTAACACAGCCAATGAGGTTTTAGAATTCATCATTAATCTTCTCATCATAACAACCAATATTATTAGTAGTGTACATATATATATATGTATATATATGTGTGTGTATAGCTCTCTCTTTGTCTCTATATATATTTATTGAAATTAAGATTTGAACGAAATAGCAAGAATTTATAGGACTTAAAAAATGAGGTACTTTATGATGCATGAGTTGTTAGAGAGTTTTAGGCCTCGTTTGATGAGTTATCTCATTTCAAACTAAAATGTATTTTTTTATCTTAATTTTTGTCTTTTTCTGAAAAAATTTTTGTCTTTTTTGAAAAATCAACTAAAATTTTTAACTCAAACTTAAAATTTTCAACTCAAACTCATTTACCAAACGGACCCTTAAAAGGTAAAAAGATTACATATAAATATATATATATATATATTAATTTATGCATGAGGATTAATTATGTAAGTTGTTGCTTCAAATATTATGAGGAAGCTTGCTGGCAAAGGTGTATTTAGTATTTCATGATTAAAGATGTTGTATTGTACGTTTGCTCATAAATAGTTGGTGATGACTATATAGTTGTATTAATGATATTGTATTTTTTGTTTACTCATAATGTTGCTTCATTTTTCTCTACGCTAATTATATGAACTATTCTCTCTTTTGTTTTCCCTAAGAAATTAAATGAATTGAAATTTCACTAACTTCCTCATGAAAATGCCCAAAAGTTTTTTTTTTTTTTTAAATCAATTATCCAAATGGTTGTTTTCAAATAACATTTATAGAAAACAACCATTTGGATAATTATAGAAAATATACATAGTTGGTAATTATATTCATAAGCCGGTGAAAAGTCCTTTTTAAGTTTTTCTTTCCCAACCAGAGAAACAAATGAAAACTAACATATTACTTATTAATTGACGTGAATAACAAAAATACGACATGTCGTTAATTTTTTGCTGGGAACAACGACATGTTTTCTGCGTAACGAACATAAACGACATCTCCTCAAAAAAAAAAAAACGACATCCGCTCGAAAGACGAGCATAAACGACACGTTTTTTCCAGAGAAAAACGACATAAATGGTTGATTTGTTTAAAATGCGAAAATAGAGCTCTAAATATGGATAAGTTCTGCTTAAGGTATGAAAATAGAGTTATAAATATTAGTCAGCTCGTGACTTGCCTCTCTGAAAACATGTTGTATTCCTTTGAAGGAAGTCGGCATCTTAAATAAAGACTCGACATGTATGATTTCAGAATTTCTTTTGTTATCTACCAAATTTAAAAAAATCCTTGTTTTACCGTGAGCTTGTATATCAGCATCTATTAGTCTATATTATTAGTGAAACTATCATTTAATTATTTAATTAATTTTTAATGATTTAATTTATGAGTTTACAACGCACACAAAACTGCTTTAGCAATTAGATTAGACAGACTAAAATAACAATTCTCAGTGCTGGTGAAAAATAACTATCTCATTGCAGCAAAAAACCAAACGACATCATTAATTTAAAAAAAGACAAAACGATATCTCATTACAAAAAAAAATAATAATAATAAATAAATAAATAAGAGTAATTGACCTCAATGGTTCCTAAACTATTTAAGAGGTGACATTTTGGTTCCTTTTATTTTATTTTTTTGACTGTATTGACTCTAATCTCTCTAAAAGGTGATAGTTTGATCATTTTCATTTGGTTTGAAATGGTCACGTGAGAAGCACGCTTTGTGCTTTTTCAATAAAAATATCCCTAAAACGATAAAAATACCCTTAATTGTATTAATTATTTATATTTAAAAAATAATAATTCTCAGTGCCGGTGAAAAATAACAATGTCATTACGGTCAAAGACCAAATGACATCATTAATTTAAAAAAAGACAAAACGACATCTCATTACAAAATAAATACATAAATAAGAGTATTTGGCCTTAATGGTCCTTAAACTATTTAAGAAGTGACATTTTAATTCTTGTTCAATTTTTTTTTTTTGCTATACTGACCCTAAATTCTCTAAAAGGTGATGATTTGATCATTTTCGTCTAGTTCTGTTAAAAAACTTACGGAATGGTCACATGAGAAGCACGTTTTATGCTTTTTCAAGGAAAATACCCTTAAAAGGATGAAAATACCTTTAATTGTATTTATTATATATATATTTAAAAAATCTCTCTCTCCCCCCCTCCCACCCCCCAGATCAGAACTAGAGTCGGAGGTTGTCTACCTCTTTCCCTCTCTCCCTCCCGAGAATCCCCATCGCCCTAATGCGATTTGGGTTTTGCCCCCATCCTCTCCAGCCTTGTGATTTTGCGCCCCCCCTCTTGGTCGCCACCTTGGCTCAACAAAGATGAAGGTGGAAGGAAGGAGGGAGACACCGTGATCAAAGTTTTGGCTCGTTGTCTCCCTCCCTCCTTCCACCTTCATCTTTGTCGAGCCGAGGGTTCCAAAACCCATATCACGGCGGGTTTGGTTAAGTTATGTCAGATTCCACCAAATATACAAATGGAACTGGGGGCGTGAAATCACAACGTCGGAAGGGGTGGGGGCAAAACCCAGATCATGTGGGGGGAGGGGGGAAGGAGGGAGAGAGGGAGGGAGGGACGGCCTTCGGCTCCAGTTCCAATCTGGGTGGGAGGGAGGGAGGAAGTGAGGGAGTTTTATTTTTTAAAACAATTAAGGGTCATCTTTTTATGGGTGTTTTCCATCAAAAAACACAAAACGGCTTCTCACATAACCATTCTATGAGTTTTTTAACACAACTAAAGGAAAAAGATCAAACCATCACCTTTTAGAAAATTTAGAATCAATAAGACAAAAAAAAAAAAAAAAAGATCAAAATGTCATTTTCAAATAATTCTGGACATTGGGCCAATAACTCAGTAAATAAATAAAAAAATTTTTCTACGCTTTTCCCTATTTCCTCTCTCCTTTTTCTCAGTTCTTTTCTTTTTTCCCCTTTATTACCTTCTCACTCTTTCTCTCCTCTTGAGGGAAGCACAACCCAAGGTTTCTTTCCCGGCTTCATCACCGAGCTTTCCACCGAGGAGAAGGCCAATTTCTGCAGCAAAACTTTCTGGCGTTAAAGAGAAATTTCGGATATCTTTAAATTTTGAGGTAGGGTTTTCTCTCTTGAAACACCTTAATCTGAAATTTCCTTGTTGAATTTGTGTTTCTTTCGTAAATTTCAATTGTAAAGCATGATGAAATCTTTTTTTTTTTTTTTTGGCTCTGATTTTGCTCCGGAATTTCTCGCTACATTTTTTTTTTGTTGAATTAAATTCTCAGTACTTGGATATTAGCTTATTGAGATTTTCCTAAATGAAATTCGGTGGAAATGAATTTCGAACGTATTGCTCCATTAATTGGAAGGGACAGATATTTTTCAGAAATGATTGATTTTTTTTGAGGAATTTAGTGAATTTTGTTTGTTTGTAGCTCCTTTTTGATCTTATAGCAATGTTCAATGCGACCGCTTACTTTTATCATTCCTTAAAAATGTAGTCTGTTATGATTAGTGGGTTTTCATCTGTCTTTCAGATGGATTCTCTTAGCAGTGAGCAAGTACTTGATCCTGAGTGCAATGATATTCAGATGGATGGGGACGGTTATACAGCGGAATTAGATGAGCTAAATGGTGTCCCTGAGGGAAGAGAAGGATTCGAGGCACCGGCTGTCGGGATGGAGTTTGATTCGTATGATGATGCCTATAGTTACTACAACTGCTATGCCAAGGGAGTGGGTTTTCGTGTTCGAGTGAAAAATTCATGGTTCAAGCGCAATAGCAGAGAAAAGTATGGTGCAGTGCTTTGTTGCAGCAGCCAGGGTTTCAAGAGAGTCAAAGATGTAAATCGTCTGAGGAAGGAAACACGAACTGGCTGTCCTGCGATGATAAGGATGAGATTAGCAGATTCCAAAAGGTGGAGGATACTTGAGGTTACACTTGAGCACAACCACTTATTGGGTGCTAAGATCCACAAGTCAATTAAGAAGATGGGTAGCGGAGCCAAAAGGAGTTCGCAATCGAGTTCTGATGCAGATGTGCGAACAGTCAGGTTGTACAAAGCACTTGTGATAGATTCTGCGGTTAATGCGTACTCAAATTCAAACCCAAGAGACGTTGGGGTTTTTTCTGATCATCCCAATCAGTTGAACCTTAAAAAAGGAGACACACAAGCCCTTTATAACTATCTCTGCCGTATGCAGTTGACTAATCCAAACTTCTTTTACTCGATGGATCTCAACGATGAAGGGCGTTTAAGGAATGTTTTCTGGATTGACGCAAGGTCTAGGGCCGCGTGTGGTTATTTTAGCGATGTCATTTACTTTGACAACTCGTACCTGTCAAACAAATATGAAATTCCACTTGTAGCTTTTGTTGGAATAAATCACCATGGCCAATCAGTGTTGCTAGGTTGTGGCCTGCTAGCAGGTGAGACAACAGAGTCTTACGTTTGGTTGTTCAAGACTTGGCATACTTGTACATTTGGGCGCTTTCCGCAAACCATGGTTACTGATAGGTGTAAAATTTTGCAGAGCGCGATTGCAGAGGTGTTTCCGAGATGTCACCATCGCTTTAGTTTGTCTCACATTATGAAAAAGGTTCCAGAAAAATTGGGAGGATTGCGGAATTATGATGCCATCCGAAAGGCATTAATCAAAGCAGTTTATGAATCTCTAAAGGTGATTGAATTTGAAGCAGCATGGGGATTTATGATCCAGCATTTTGTAATTGGTGACCATGAATGGCTTCGCTCATTATACGAAGACAGAGCTTGGTGGGCTCTAGTTTATTTGAAGGATACATGTTTCGTCGGAATGGCTTCTGCACGTCCAGGTGAGGCACTGAATCCATTTTTTGATAAATATGTGCACAAACAGACTCCATTGAAAGAATTCCTTGATAAATATGAATTAGCCCTGCAAAAGAAGCACAAGGAAGAAGCCCTTGCTGATATTGAGTCAAGAAGCTCAAATCCCACATTGAAAACAAGATGTTCATTTGAGTTGCAGCTCTCAAAACTTTACACAAGAGAAATATTTCAGAAGTTTCAATTCGAAGTGGAAGAGATGTATTCTTGCTTTAGCACAACACAGTTACACATAGATGGTCCAATCGTGATATTTTTAGTCAAAGAGCGTGTCATGGGTGATGGAAATAGGAGAGAGATTAGGGATTGTGAAGTTCTGTACAACAGAACAGCAGGCGAGGTTCGTTGCATTTGCAGTTGCTTCAACTTCTATGGATATCTCTGCCGACACGCCTTGTGTGTGCTCAACTTCAATGGCGTGGAGGAGGTCCCGTCTAAGTATATCCTCTCGAGGTGGAAGAAGGATTACAAGCGTCTTTATATTCTGGATCACAGCCCTAACAATGTCGATGAGGGTGATCGTGTACAATGGTTTAGTCAGTTGTACAAGAGTGCCTTGCAAATTGTGGAGGAGGGTGTGATTTCTCTTGACCATTACAAGGTTGCTTTGCAAGCATTTGAAGAGTCGTTGAATAGAGTTCATGATGTGGAAGAGAAGCAAGCATGCTTAACTCATCAATCTCGTTCGTAGTGTTAGTTGATATCAAACATGCATGTTGTGTTGTAAAAAGTGAAAAAAAAAAAAAAAAACATTGTACTTGTGCGGTTTAGTAAGAGAGAGAACTTAACATAACTAGTTTTTTTTTTTTTTTTTTTTTTTTTTTAGGGGCAGGGTTTTTTTTGAGTGAAATCATGTATAAAATTACCGTTAAATTATATCAGTAATCGTTAAGAACATAAACGAGTTTGTGGTGTATGCATGCCAACAAAAAGCTGTTAAAGTGATGCACCAGTTTTTGATCGGCGAATTGCTGTCGTTTGTCTTCTGTCAGTTTGTTCTTTGCTGTAGCAAGTCAGAAAACGTGTAATTTGGCGTAGAAAAAGCCCGACGGCCTAGCTCTAGTAAAAGGATTAGGTAACGAGTTATTGGTTTCATATTGGTTAAAAGAAGCAGAAAATGCATAGAAAAAGGTTTGTTGTCGTTTGATGTGGACAACGGCATCATATCTGACGTTTGGATTAGTGTGTTCTAATGGGTTGTTTGACAGTCCGTGAGTGATTTTTTCCCCCTGTTTGGTAAGAAGGAAAGAAAACAAGTGGGAAAGAAAAAAATGAAAGTGAATGAAAATAAGAGAGAGGTTTCTTTTATACTGTTTGGTATCTTAAAATGAGAGAAAATCAAAATAATATAATTATTATTTTATTTATGTATACATTATCTTTTACTTCAAAAGTGAGGACAAAAAAGTAATCTTCATCATTAAGAGTGTTTCTGTTTTTTACTTACTTTGAGAAGATAAAAGTTGGTGGATCCCATAATAATTTTAATCCATCCACTTTTCTTATATTAATCCATCTACTTTTCTTTCATATCACTTCTTCCCTCTCTCTATTCCACCCTAGCAAAACATGTAGTCTAATGAGTGATTTTTGGCACTAATCTAAAAAGTGTTTTTTCTCTTAAAAAATTTAAGTACATTTCATAAATATGTTCCTTTTTCAAAAAGTGAAGATAAAAATAAAAGGGAAAAAGGACAAATTGGCTCTCGTTTAATTTGCCATGGCAAAAAAGCACATATCATGCTATTATGATAATTGTATGAAGGCACCAAATCTAAAGTCTTTTTTAACAAAACTTTTTTTTTTAGAATAAACAATTTTTTCTTTTCTTTTTTGAAGAATAAATAACTTTTTCTTTTTTACTTCAACAAAAAAAAAAATGCTAAAGCAAGAAGCCAAAAAGAAAAGAATATTAGACAAATGAAAAATATATTTCATACGAAAGGAGAGAGAGAGAGAGAGAGAGAGAGACCAAATTACATTTTACAAAAGGGGTTAGCCTTTTTGGGGAAAAGACAAAAACTAAAAAAACAAAAAAAGTACAGTTTGATAAAAAAAAATATGCCAAGAAAAAAAAACCTTTTTTACGCACAAGAAAAAAAAGGGTGAGTATTTTATGATATATATGAAATCTCATGAGGTAAGCTTAAATTAACAAATCAAATTATATTTTTTTGCGGGGAAATCATATTATATTTATTTCAGAGAAAAAAAAATCATTATCTAATGATTAACTTGTAATTTAATAAAAATACTTATTGATTAAAAAATTATGTCTTAGTAAGAGAAAAACGCAATTAGAGAAGTAAGTTAAAAATAGATGTGCATTATTGGGCGTTTATCTGTCTTAGGATGCACATCACAGTAGCAGATCATGATCTGGTTACAGTACTGGATGATGATATGAAACTGAAGGAAACCAGATTCCCCATTGCCGATTCCTTTCGAGCTTTTCGTCACATCACTCATCGCCTCCCTTTCTCAGAAGAATGACTTTCTGCGGCGCCGATTTGCCCCTCCGACGACCCTCTTGGAATCTCCGGTGACCCTCCTCAGGTCTCCTCCTTTCCACTCTCTCTCTTTCTCAAACTCCATTGGAGAGTAATAAAGGTTTGTGAAAGATTAAATCAACTTCGAATATGTTACTCCAAGGAAAATAAATAAACAAGTATTAAATTTTTGGTTTGGAAAAAATTCTTGCTTGAAGCAGTTAAATGATGTTTCTGAAAATCAGAATAAGAGTTTCCGATATTGAGTAATTTGAATTGATTTATTGTTTTTCTTTCAGAGGATCGGGAGATAGGAGTTGAGTTATCTCGGTCTCTGGATAGGCTGCTAACACTTCCCGTTTCTCCGGCGAGATCTCCGTTAAGGTAACCATCAAATTCTAATTGACCAATTTTTGAAATGGGAATTCTCTTGGCCTTTGTTTGGTTCCCGAGAAAATTCAGGAGTAGGGAATGAGCTAACTTTTCTAGTTGTTTTTCAATTTCTTTAGTGGTAAATGCAACTGAAAGGGGTATCAGCTACGGTTGAAAATTGAAATACACACGGTTGATCTTCAAGTAGAGTTTTGCTTTAATTGGTTTGATTGTTGTTTTGGAGAAAAAAGCTAATAGGAAGGAGTTATTTATGCTAATGACTGTTTTTAAGGAAATTGGTTTTTTTTTTTTGTATGCCAATGTGGGAGAGTTTTCAACTTCAAAATAGGAAAAATATGGATGCTTCATGAAATTAATGCAACCATAAACGTGTTTTCTTAGCTAAAGTATCGGAGATTGAATGATTATTGGCTGCATGGCAAAAACTAAAAGAAGAGGGCTAGTGTTAGCATGTAGAAACTTTCAAAGTGTCATCATGCTCGCTTCATATTGCTTGTGAGCTGTAAATCCCGTAGAAAAGGAACTTCAATTAGGATTAACACATGTCCTTTGTTACAAAGTATTGTAGATTCCATTTGTTAAAGAAACAGCAATAAGTAACGGATTTTCGTGCATCAAGGAAGACATAAAGCACATATTTTCACATGGTTAATGTTTCTATAGTGTACTATTTCCTACTCGAGGTTTCTCACTTATCTAGTATGGTTTTTTTTTTTTTTTTCCCTGTATATAGATGGATGAAGTTTCTCTCAACACTGAGCCAGTTGGCGATGATGATGGTGATGAATTGGAGATCGACGGAGAGTGTGCAATGACAGAGTATGTCAGTCAAAGTGGCATAATTCGAGGGGAAAATCCCCTGCCTCCTGCTGTCGGAATGGAGTTTGATTCTTATGAAGATGTTTATTACTTTTATAATTGCTATGCAAAGGAACAAGGATTTGGGGTTAGAGTAAGTAATACGTGGTATAGGAAGAGTAAGGAAAGATACAGAGGAAAACTTAGCTGCAGTAGTGCAGGTTTCAAAAAGAAAAGTGAAGCAAACCGCCCGAGACCAGAAACAAGAACTGGTTGCCCAGCAATGATGAAGTTCAGATTAATGGACACCAAAAGATGGAGAATTATTGAAGTCGAACTTGAGCATAATCACTTGATCAGCCCTGCGAGTGGAAAATTCTATAAATCACACAAGAGCTTGGGTGTTGGAGCCAAAAGAGCTCTACAATTAGAGAGCCCTGAAGAAGTTCAGAAAATTAGGCTATTTCGAACAGTGATTATTGATACCGAGGCCAATGGAAGCATAGATGCCGATGAAGTAGAACCTGGAAGTAGTATTGATTGCTCCAATCAGTTGAAGCTTAAAGCAGGAGACTCCCAGGCTGTCCAAAATTTCTTCTGTCGCTCGCAGTTGATGGATCCGAATTTCTTTTATTTGGTGGATCTAAACGAGAAGGGATGCTTGAGGAACTTGTTTTGGGCAGATGCGAGGACTAGGGTCGCATATAGTTATTTTGGTGAAGTAGTTTGCATTGACACTGTGTGCATCACAAACGAGTATGAAGTCCCTTTGGTTTCATTAGTTGGAGTAAATCACCATGGACAATCTGTTCTATTAGGTTGTGGTTTGGTTGCAGCTGAAACAATTGAATCATATACATGGCTGTTTAGGGCATGGCTTACATGTATGTCAGGACGCCCTCCACAAGTCATCATTACCGATCAGTGTGGTGCATTGCAAAATGCCATTGCTGATGTTTTCCCGAGAGCTTCTCAATGTCTTTGTCTGTCGAGAATAATGCAAAGAGTTCCTGAGAAATTGGGAGGCTTGTTCGAGTATGATGCAATTAAAGCAGCTTTGGGTAGAGCAGTTTACTTCTCTCTGAGGCCTGAGGAATTTGAGGCAGCTTGGGAGGATATGATCCAGCGTCATGCAATTAGGGATCAGAAATGGCTGCAGGAATTATACGAAGACAGGAAAAGGTGGGTTCCAGCTTATTTGAAGGACGTATTTTTTGTGGGTATGTTTCCAGTCCAACCAAACGAGGTTGTCTCTTCGTATTTCGATGAATATCTAAACAGAAATACTCCTTTGAAAGAGTTCTTGGACAAGTATGATGAAGCTCTTCAGAAGCACCATCAACTTGAAGCCCTGGCGGATTTGGATTCAAAAAGCTCAGGTTCTATGCTGAAAAGGAGATGCTACTTCGAGATGCAGCTCTCCAAATTTTACACAAACGACATACTGCGAAAGTTTGGAAGGGAAGTGGAGGGAATGTACTCTTGTTTTTGCTCCAGACAGTTAAACGTTGATGGGACAATAGCAACATACGTAGTCAAGGAACAAATCGAAGTCGACGGAAACAGGAGGGAGACGAGAGACTATGAGGTTCTGTACAATCCGCCTGAGATGGAGGTCCTCTGCATATGTGGCAGTTTTAACTTCAAAGGGTATCTGTGCAGGCATGCGCTTTTAGTCCTCAGTCAAAATGGCATGGAGGAGATTCCGCCTCAATACATCATTGCACGGTGGAGAAAGGATATCGTGAGGAATTATGTTCTCAACAACAGTTGTAGGGGAGTCGAAGTTAACAACCCCGTTCATAGGTATGATCATCTGTACAAATGCATCGTGCAAGTAGTGGAGGAAGGCAAAAAATCACAAGACCGTTACAAGGTTGCAGTACAGGCATTGGATGGGATTTTGAGCAAGCTTCGTCTTGCAGGAGACCATGTAGAGGCTAACACAGTGTGATGTACATAATTGAAGGATCTTTATAGCTAGCAAAATGCGTCTAGGCATATATATGATCTATTGATCCTCTCTTCTGATTCATAAATTGCAAATACCCGTCTTTTCAGGCATAAAAATGGGACTAAAAGGAGGAACCAAACAAAAATCATGGGAGTTTTCACTAGGTAGCGTTTTTGCAGTGGAGGAATGGTAATAAAAATGGCAATGCTAAAGTAGTAGTAATAGAATAGAAGAGAAAACAAGTGAAAACAACATTTTATTTGGTTGGAGTTTTATGATCAATACCTGAATGGGGTATAGGGACTCTTAGATTCAGTTTACTGCAATTAATCAATAATAATACTCACTACTGTGGTAGTGCAGTTGATAATTGGTATCCGCAATCGGATATCCTACTTTTTTAATAGATTGTGCGACGTTAGATTCGTTCGTGATAGTAAAAATGTGGTATCTTTTGAGTAGAATTGAGTCAATCATTTTCTGTTCTACTAATAAATCACTTTCTGTTCTATTAATAGATCGAGATTCCTTGTAAACAATACAAATGAGAGGTGGAATAACACCAATACTATATTAAAAAAAAAAAAAAATTTTTTTTGCCTGTTAGAGAACGATGTTTGGGCTTGGGCCGGCTATGCTTTATTTTGGGGCCCCTACCAGCCACAATATTCCAAATTTACCCTTACTTCGTTATCTATTTACAACCTAAGTCCCTTTCTATATCAAACGTTGGCGCCTTGGCGCCATTTCGACGCCCAAAACCCCCGCCCGCCCACTTCCCACAGGCGAAGTGAGATTCAAATCCCTTCGCCTACTGTTTGTTTCCCGAGAAAATTGTCGGAAAGTAAGTTACCTGCGAATCGTTGCACGAGAAGTCAAAATTGACACAGATAGACTCAGAGAGAGATGAAGTTCAAGGCTTTTCTGACGGAAAACGGCGTAAATCTCCTGGAGAAGAGGTTCCTACCAGCCCTAGACAAGATGGGAAAGATCTGCCACCTCTACCTCACCAGAGACCACGCCATCTTCCTCCACAACCTCCTCAACGGCGACGGAATCCAATCCGTCGCCCAATTCCGCCGAGAAGCCCTCTTCGACGACTACCGGATCTCCAGCCAGAACGAGGACCGCATCGCCTTTGCCGTCGACGTCTCCCTCCTTCACCGAGCCCTCCGCAGCAGCGTCAGCATATGCACCGAGTTCGGGAACGGTCCGACGGCCAACCGCCTCCAGATCAAGCTTGTGAAGAAGCTCCCGGCAAATTCCACTCAGCCGATGCCTTTCCTCACCTTCGAGACCAAGGGTTTCAAATCCGCCGTGATTCAAGACGTTCCGATCTCAAAACCGCTGTCTAGGGCTCAACTTCTCGAGCTCCAAACCGCCCTCGACGCGGCACAGGATTTGCCTCCGACTCTGGTTCAGGTCCCCGATCTGAACCAGTTGCAGAGCTTCGTCGATCGGATGAAGCACGTCGGCGACTTGCTGGATGTCTCCATAACCAAGTATGGGGATTTGCATATGCAGATTTCGACGACGCTGATCACGCTTGGCGCCGAGTTCCGGAAATTGTTGGTGATAGGAGAGCAGGCTGATGCTCCGGCGGATGATCGGAATCTGAGTGCTCAGGCTCGATCTTCTAGGGCTGTTTTAAGGGGAGATGCTCAATCTGTTCAAGTTAGTGTGAAGCACTTTGCTAAGAGCCTTTGTTACTACTTGGCCAAGCCGGATTGTGCCTTCTATGGTATTGCTCCTCAAGGTGCTTGCTTGACGGTGATATTTCAGTTCTTCATCCCTGGTTCACGTCAAATGGACAAGTCTATCAGTCTACATTGCCGGCTTCCTGTGCTCGACCCCGGGTCGAGTTGATGGCTTCCATGTTAATGGGTTTGCCATTTGGGAAAAACCATTTACAAGACGAGTTGTAGGTGGACTTGTCTTGTCAAAGTTCCTGTTATATAACTCTCTTTCAGCTTTGGGGGGTCTCAATTGTAACCATTACATTGCAGAAATGGCTTCATTTTCTTGGTAAATGTCTCGACTTTGCAGTCTCTACTTGCTGGTTTGTGCAACATTGATTGTGGGATAATAGAATTGAAAAATCAGAAATTGTCTTATATGTTCGCATTTTTGTGATGGTGGAATCTATAGTCTATCTACAAATATTAGGTAAATAGAACATCAAAAACTTCTTGATTCTGTTCAAAGCCAAGAACTAATATTATAGCTGCCATGTTTAGTCAGTTTGTACATCATGTATGTAATCAGATTATGATTTGTTTTATATCAGACTCTTACCAATAATCTTTACATGAACATGACCCATGCCTAAAATGGTGGAACCGAGTCCGGTCTCTAACAATTACTTCTCTATTATAAACCTTTGACACTAACTTTGCCATGCTATGGCAATCTACACACATCCTTAGGTTCTTCACAATTCTGATTGTCGCACCAGGTTTGGAACTAAAAAGGCCAAATGCAATAGCCAACTTCTCGCTATGCCAGTAGACTGCGCTCTCTTTATCCTCTTCCCCTACATCAAGAAATAACCCGGACGTATCAGCTGAATATCCAGCAGATTTCACGTCCCTTGTAATTTTATCTAACTTCGAATATATCGCTTTGGACTGCGGATGTGACTGGTCTCCGGCTACAAATTCATGAACCATACCATTCATCTCTATCAAACTACAACCAGGGGTCTTCTTGATTCCCCTCTTTAACATCAGTTGTCTTAATTCGCGCAAACTTTCCAGTTTATTGCAATTTGCATATATATTGCATAAGAGAACATATACAGCGCTATTATCAGGCTCCAATTCCAGAATGTTTTTAGCCGCCATTTCAGCCAGTTCTGCATCTTTATGAACTCTACAAGCACCGAGAAGAGCTCCCCAAACAATTGAATTTGGTTTCACCGGCATATTCTGTATGACTTCATATGCTTCTTGCAATTGCCCTGCTCGGCCAAGAAGATCAACCATACACCCGTAATGTGCAATGTTCGGTTGAATTCCATGTTGTGTGATCATACTATCAAAAAACCTTCTTCCTTTATCTACCATGCCCGTGTGAGCACAGGCACAAAGGACGCCAATGCAGGTTATCTCATCTGGCGTAATTGAAGCTTCTAGCATTTGGGAGAACATATCAAGAGCTTCCTCACCATGGCCATTAATGGCAAGGCCAACAATTATCGCTGTCCACGTATATTTGTCTCTCTGAGGCATTTCATTAAAAAATGCATTTCCCCTTTTCAACATTTCCACACTTGAAGTACATGGTTATCAATGCATTTCCAACGAATGTGTCTTTCTTGATCTTGTGCCTGTCAATATACGCTTTGATCCATTCTCCTAGTTCAAGCGCGCCTAGATGAGCACAGGCCGTGAGGATGCTAACTATAGTGAATTCATCAGGTTTTATCTTTGAAGTCTGCATCTTGCGGAAAAGTTCCAAAGCCTCTTTGAACCGGTTCACACGCAGGTAGCCATCAATTAAGGCTGTCCATGATACATAGTCTCTTTCAGACATATGATCAAAGTACGTCCGAGCTAAATCAATTTGTCCTGAATTGGCAAACCCGGTAACAATGCTAGTCCAAGAAATCACATCCCTTGTCTTCATGTTGTCAAAAATCTCAAGAGACACGCTCATTTTCCCACAAGCTGCATACATATCAATCAAGGCATTTTCCAAAACTAAATTAGGCTTGATCTGACACTCTATGAGATATCTATGGACCTGCTTTCCCGTCTCTAAATCTTTCGCTTTGGAGCAAGCAGAAAGCACCAAAGCAAGGGTAACTGAAGTGGGCAACGCTCCATTTTCGATCATGGCTTTGAAAAGCTTCCTTGACTCATCAAAACGCTTGATTCTGTTGTAACCTGATATCATCACATTCCAAGTAATGACGTCCCTCTCACAACTCATATCAAAAACACCACGAGCCATCTCAATTAGCCCGCTCAAAGAATACATATTCACCAAAGCATTTTGAACAAAAACATTTGAATCAAACCCATACTTAAGCACATGACTATGCAACTCCTTCCCACATGCCAATGCAATATCCCGCTTAAAGCCCCTGAATAAGAACGGAAACGTATACTCATCGGGCTTCACATTCCTTCTTAGCATCTCTACATACATCAAAACCCCATCTTCTGGAAGATTTATTGTAGAGTAGCCTTTGATCATGGTGTTCCAAACGAAAACGCTTGGTTCGGGAATTTCGTCGAACAAGCGGCGTGCATACACCACGCCGTCTCCTTCATGCGCAGAGAAGAAGGCGACAATCTTATTCCGTATCAATTGAGATGACATAACTCCCATTTTGATTGTGTGGGCGTGGATTTGCCTGAGTTGGTCCATTGACTTGCAGTTCTCTAAAAGAGTCTTAACATTAACTGGTAAGTTCTCCAAAGAAGGTAAGTAGGTCGCAACTTGGGATGCCATGGACGTCATTTTCATGAGAGTTGAGGAATGAGAACCTGAAAAGCTTACGGGTAATGCATACAGCGAAGCCGTAGTACTAAATTGTAGTGTAAATTTTCAATTGGGTTTATCTTTCTTGAGGCTATAGGTGAGGATAAATGCTGAGAAAAGTCATGTAAGCAAAGAAACCTGTTTTACAGTGACTTGTTCTCATAATATCTACTGGCTAGTGGGTATATTTATTATCAAGGTAGTAAAGGGACAAAAATAAAAATAAAAAATAAAAATAAAAACTTGAATGTTTGATGATTTTGAACGACTGTTTTTTTTTTTTTTTTTTTTTTTAATTCAGAAAAGAAAAGGCAAATATTTGGACTGCAAACCACAGGTATTTTTCTTGCTTAGGAGTGAAAAAATAAAACTACATGTCGTTTGTTATTAACAACCAATTCCAAAGCTATAATTGTTGGGAAAATCTAAAACTCGATCCCAAAACCTTATACCAAATCATACTTTGACTCCTAAAGTTTAAAATGTCTGAAAACAAATCCTAATCTATATTGATAGGACAAAATTAGTTTTCTTCTTTTTGTCAATTGTCTGTTAAGAAAATGACAAAAAACAACACTTAAAGTCGCCCGTAATTGGTAAAAAATAGATTATCAATATCCTGAGCAACAAATGATTTATTCAGCCTAATATAAATAAAACAGAAGAACTCATCAAGATAAACTGAGATTGATTTTGAGGCGTTTTTAACATCTTAGATCAAAGTGGAATTTTGTATAAAGTTTGGGGAGCATTATTGCAATTAATCTTAAAACTTTTCTCCCCCCTAGTTCCACTCCAATCGTCGAAGGCAAAAAAAAAAAAAATGCTGAACCGCATACGACAAGTAGTTTTCTTTCTTACGACCGCAAAAATAATACCACCTTCTTTTGTCAAAATAAATAAATAAATAATAAATAAATAAACGAACCACATATACACACTTTTAATAGTTTATATCTACTAAAAAAAAACACTTTAGGTCTTTAACAGTCTAACACCTTTGTCATGAAAAGAAAACTGCAAAAGCAAACGACAGGGAAGAAACGTGCTTTTAGTACTTGATAACGGCAAACGACACAGGTCGCTATTTTTGTGTTTCCATCGAAAAGTTCAAGTTTAGTACTAGCTTTTCTGCTAATTTCTATCAAACAGTCTAAAATTTCTTTATTTAAAAAAAAAGCTAATTTTCACAAAAAATAAATATCTTGTCTTTCTCCAATTTCTTTAAATAAAAGATCATAAGCATTCGTAATGATACGTAAATAGCAAGTTATATTGTAATGATACGTAAATAGCAACTTATATTGCTTGATTGTCCAATCCTTTTTCGATTACGGCTCACATTTACAAGGTAAAATGAAGCAACTTTTACGGGGATTCAAGGTTTGTTTTTGTTTTTTCCAAAGTACATGGACTTTTTTTTAAAACAAAAAAATTGAGATGGAGATCCGAATTCTACAGAGTATATAATTATCGTTAAATTATATCTACAATCACAAAAATCACAAAAATATATAAATAAGAACTCGAGCTGATAAAAGAAAAATAAAAAATGCTAGATGGATGCAATTTGGAAAGCCACATTACGCTTGCTGTGATTTACTGAATGCAAGATTACAAACGATTCTTAATGCAAGCACCATAAAATCCTGAACTATATGAACATCCTATGAAAGATGAACATGAAGACAAAAATTAAAATTAATTACTTGAACCACTGGTGACCCTCAAAATCAAACAAAATGAGGGCATTCAATGATCTACCTACAGGAAGAAAAACAAAACCTAAACCGGAATCTAGAATTCCATTCTGGCAATTGCATTTGTAACTACAATCGACGGCGAAGGCATCTGCGTTGATGACCCGTGTTGGAGCCAGTCCTTCGCACAGATAAGAGCCTCGAGTGTCACTGGGTGCAATGAACTTCGGTACTTATCCACCGTCTTTAAATCAGTGTCGAACACGGAGTCGGGGGCAACAGTTGAAACTGGAATTGACAATATATCAGAAGCCATTGTAGACAGTGTTGGGTATCTTGATCTGTTTTGACTCCACCAACTCATAACATCAAACTCTTGTACCCTTGGAAGAAGAGGCTCTTCCAGATACTGATCTAGCTCCGACTTCATTTGCTGGCTACTTGCAATCTCAGAGATATAGATTTCGAAATCCGAAAGCCCGTCGCCAGTGGATATAAACGGACCTTCGAAATCATGACAATCTTCTTGATGTGTCTCTGACTTCATTATATGCTCACCGCCATTGTCCATCACTGGTTCCGGTAGCGCCAGCATTTGCGTCATATAGTCTATAAACAGTTCATGGATGCCATCATCAACAATCCTAACCCATGTCTCGGCATTCTCACCATAAATCTTGGAGAAGGTAAGCTCCACAAGCTTCATTTTGAACTGTGGATCCATAACCGCAGCAAATGCTAAAACCAGGCAGCTATTACTCCAATATTTGTCAAACCTTTCATGCAAAGGTCTGGTCAAGGAGCTGATAAACGGATCCTCGCTCATGGCAGCTTGCATCAAATCCATTTGAATATTCGACACTTCAGGAAAAAAGACATTTGCAGTTGGGTAGGTTGGAGAAGTTAACACATTAGCCACATCGAACAAACATTTCAAGTATGTGCAAAGAATTTCTACCTGCTTCCATTCATCTATTGACGGAGTTATCTTGTAATCAGGGTCTGAGGTATCTAAGCAAGCAAAGACTTCCTGTAGTTCGCAAGCTGCCACCAGCATATGATAAGTGGAGTCCCATTTACTTTGGTCGTCAACTAAAAGCTCCTTCGTGCTTGGAACTTGGAGTTGTTGCTTTAGCTCTATAAACTTCTCTTCATGCGATTCCGAAGTTTTGACATACTTGACATTATCACGGATTTTACTAATGGTATCTCTCATTAACCCGAAAGCATCTTGCGCAAGATGACTAAGAACATGAGCAAGGCAATTTCCCAATACTAACTGACCATTGAGCAGGATCTGGTTCTTTAAGGGAAGAAAGCCTCTGAGATTATCAAATGCCGTTTCGTTCAGAAAAGATTGATCGAGTGTGAGGTTAAACAACCGGCCTTCCAAATTCCAATCAGACAGGCAAGTTGTAACAGCTTGATTAAAGGAGTTGGCTGAATCAAGAGACGGAACCATAACAACATTAAGAACCCGGCGGTGTAAATTCCAGTCAGCATCGATGAAGTGTCCTGTTAAAAGAACATAGCCCACGGTTTGATTTGAAATCCACAGGTCCAATGCGAGATTGACTCTTCCAGGAATTCCATTGACAAGATCCAAAAGGTTTTGCTTCTCTTTCAGGTACATAGCCACACAATCTCCTTGAACGGTATTGAAGCTCGGCATACTGAACTGTGGTTGAATTTTTTGGATAAAATCAACAAATCCAGATTGCTCCACAATATGAAGTGGATACTCATGCAAAATAATCATCTTAGCAATCTCCTGACTACAGCGGTTCTGGTCAAAATGTGAGCTGGGAACTGCAGAGGAAGTCCTGTAGCGTCTCTTTGGGGGATCGGTAGGAGCAACGGGCGAGCCAGGTGTAAATGTGATTGTTGGATCTTTCCCACGAATTGCCGGGCAGATCCCAAGGGTAATGTGCCGCTTGAGGTGGCTGGTTCCTGCTAGCTTCGAACCAGTAATGTAAGCAAAAGATTTATTGCACTGCTTACAAAAGGCCTTAAGGCAATCAGAGCCAACCTTTTTCACCGTGAAGTGCTCCCATACAAGGGATTTCTTCCTCCGACGCTTGTTAGGCGGTAGTTCTGAAATGGCTATCTCATTGTTCTCGATTGGCACTATCGTAAGAGTATCCATCTACACAGAATATGATCTAAGATTTAATCCCAAAAAAAAAAAAAAAGAAGAGGCAATTAATCTGAAAACAATTACACACTAAATATCCACTTTTTTATTTAAATAATCGTCTGTACACTCGGTTATCGATCAGAACTCAGAATATCCAATTGAAGAGTATCACCTATATAAATATAGATCTAACATGTCCAAAACCTTTTAAAGATAATCTAACCAGAACTTCTCCAGTGGGAAAACACAGAATACTAAACGTTTCTTGTGTCTTAAGTAACTATTTGTATTGTATAATTGCCTCGGATGTATACAATTCTTGTTCGAAAACACTAAAAAGACGAGTAATTCCGGTAAAAAAGGGGGCGGGGGGGATTCATGCCTAGTCTCAAAATAAACATGCCCAAATTCCCAGTTCAAAGCTACAGTGACAGAGTACAAAACCCACATAATATAAAAATAAAACAAATAAAATAAACAAATATGGAACAGCATAAGTTATTAGACTATACCCAACTGATCGTAGATGTAAAAAAGGGAAAAATAATTCACAATTAAAGAAAAAAAAAAAGAGGAGAAACTAACAAATTCAAACGCGGAAGAAAATATAACATGCATCTCAAAGGGGGAAAAAGAAAAAGGGAAAAAAAAAAAAAAAAAAAAAAAAAGAAGAAGAAAAGAAGCGAAAAGTTCGAAAAACTCACCGAAAATCGCAGCTTTGAAGATTCAAGTTGAGGAAAAAAAGGAGGGGTCTGTATATAATAATAATAAAGTTCAAAAATTTGAAAAATACAGAGGTAGAAGACGAAGTTTATGGGCTTGAAATTGAGCTCGAAGGTTTGGAGCTTTGGGAGGCAAAACCCTAATGGACCAGAATTAGGGCTCCGAGCTTTCTAGGCCTTTTTGACGGCGAAAAAATTAAAACAGAAAGCAAAAAGCCAAATAAATAAATAAATAAATAAAAAGAGTGAAATTGGTTTTAGACTCCGTTTGGTTGTAGACGGTCGGGGCTCCATTTCATAGGTGGGGCTCACCAACTCTTGATTCAATCTAGACCGTTTATCACAATGGAACTTAAATGGAGTTTCTTTGTGCTGTGTCGCTGAGTGCAAAGACTTAGCCAAGCTACGAATACTTATAAGACACGTGTCATCTGCCTGAGAAACGTTAATCTGGTAAATTTTGCCCGACACAGCAAAAAGGAAAACTAACCCGAATTATCCTTAAATTAAGGATTTATTTGGATGCGTAATCTAAATTTTAGAATTATAATTTAATTTTTTTATGTCATTATTTATATAATTTTATAACTTAAATTTTTAAAGTCTATAATTTTGTATAAACAAATTCAAATAAACTTTTTATTAATTACATAAAATTTTAAAATAAACGAAATAAACTCCATCTTATATTTTTTTTTTCCGGATACATTTTAAATTTTTACATTTTTTAACTTTAGCAATTCAAACATCTTAATAAATGTACAATTAATTCAAATCTAAATTCTATAATCTAAATGTTAACACTAAACGCATGCTAATTTTCTCGTTAAGAAATCATAAAAATTTGTCTTTTAATTGACGTTTAAATACTTGTTTCTAGCAGAATTTTTTTTAACTTAGGATAATATGAGATTATCGTTACATTATAATTTTGATCAGTATCACATTACCATAACAATAAATACTATAGTAATGTTACAATGTAATAAGAATTAAGACCTTTAGAAATATTATCAAATGATCCTAAAACCCAGATATTATGAGAACAAATTTCAGCAGCAAAAAAGGTAAAAATATATTGAATCTGCGGTGAACATTAAAATTGAAGAACTTAATTCCAGATATAGAATTATTACTAGATCATATAACAGAAAAATGGTCATTATATTGCAAAAACTATATAATAGAACTTTAACTCAAACTCGATGGATTAAAAACAGCTCATGCACATATTAAAGACCAACAGAGTCAATCAGTGTCAATTGCTTTTAAAAAAAAAAAAAAAAACAATAGTCAATAACAAAAACATAAAAGGAATATTTGATTAAAAAAATTAGAAAAGGGGTAAAACAAAGGGATTAATAACGTAATTACATTTTTTTAGTTTTAATTACTTCGTAATTTATCATTATATTTTCAGAAACTACAAAATTATCATTTGAATTTGAAAGTCTTATTGCAAATATCATTGTTTTTTAATTTGAAAAACTTATTTCAATATCATTGTTCACATAATTTGTGGATAAAAAACAAGGAAAAAAAAAAAAAGTTAAGCATGCCTGTAAATAAACAAAAAAAATATTATTGAGAAAAAAAATTATGAAAATAATTTAAACATTTAAAAACAATACAATTCAATAAGTTTTTATGAATTTTTCTTAAATGGGTCAAGATCCCTTTTGAAACTTTAGGTTTTCTTTTTGCATGATTTTTCTTAACGTTTTATCAACATTCAAAAAATTTTACACAAACAATTCTTTTTTTTCTTTTAATGTTGACCCTTTTTTTTTTTTTTTTTAATCTTCTCTTTGACAAAGATAAGACTAGAGTGATAAAGTGAAAAATAATTAAGTTTTAAGTTTCGTTTGACATTTTAACTTAATTACAACTAAATTATTTTTTTTTTTCATATTAATTTTTATCTTTTTAAGTCAATAAAAATTATAATTATTTTTTTAAAAATCAACTAACATCAACATAAAAATTTCAACTCTGAAAAGTCGACAAAAAAATTATAATTATTTTTTGAAAAATCAACTAACTCTAATTTAAAATTTTCAACTCTAATCGACAAATCAAACGTAAGCAAAGATGTCTAATTATTTTTCGCATGACCCATAATGGAAAATTATTCAAATAATCACTTTTTTTTTTTCCATATATTGACCAACATGATGCAAATTCTCTTATCTTAATCAACATGATACCAACTATAGTTTACTTTAATTTAATTTTGTAACATATTTGTTTAATATTAATATTATTTTTATCATATTAGTACAATGACTCCAAATTTGTACTTTCCTCATTATGCAATTAATCCAAATAATGGGAGTGAAAATGATTGGGCTCAGTGATTATTGGTATAGCTTAGCGGTAATGGTACACCCGACTCTACCTAAACATACATTTGGTGCTAAGGTTTAAATTGTAGAATTTGGGTTAAAATTGAATTGTGCGTTTATTGAGAAGTTTGAATCGCTGTAGTTAAAAAATGTAAAAATTTAAAATGTGTTTGGAAAAAAAAAATCAATATGAAGCTTATTTCGTTCGTCTCAAAATTCTATATAATTAAAAAAAAAAATTTTATTTGGACTTGTCTACGTAAAGTTATGGACTTTTAGCCTTTGTTTGATATTCAAGTTTAACTTCAATTAAATTATACTTTTTCATTTTAATTTTTATTTTTTTCTGAAAAGTTAATAAAATTTATTATTAATTTTTCAAAAAGTCAACCAACTCCAACTTAAAAATTTTATCTCTAATTAACTTATGAAATAGAGGCTTAAAATTTGAGTTACAAAATTATATAAATAATAAAACGAGAGAGAGAGCTATCTTGTGATGGTAGGATTTGAACTTGACACCAAACACTATCTATAAAGATATAAGGTTTGAATTTAAAAAAAAAATGTCTTTTTCCCATCGGGTTTGATAGACCAAAAATGAAATTAAGGATTTGTTTGTTTTTATATCTCATTTTAAATTAAATTGTATTTTTTCATTATTATTTTTATCTTTTTCTGAAAAGATTTTTTATTTTTTCTAAAAAATCAACAAAAATAATTATTGAAACTTAAAAATTTTAAACTAAACTTATTCACCAAATCCTCCCTCGGAGTCCACTTTCACAGACGTCCACGTGTAAAATAGAGAGATAGGCGTCTCTGTCCCCGTCAGCACCCACCCACTGTCTGTCTCTTTCCTCCTCAAACGACAACATTTAAAAGCACAGAACAAACTCCACCATTAACAGCGTCAAACGACCATGAATCTCTACGAGCACAACCTCTCTCTCCTCGACTTCGACCACTTCGCCTTCTCCTCCTCCATCGACGACCCCTTCTCTCACCACCGTTCTTCCGTCTTTCTCAACTCCGGCGCCGCCGCCGCCGACGACGACGACGATTACTACGATCACCGTTCCGTCCACGGCAATGGCAGATACCGCAGTCGCACAGAGATGCGCGTTTCGCCCAATCGCGCCGCCCCTCCCAGGCACCACCGCCACGACGGCACGTCGCCGCTTCCCATGGGCCTGGATTGGAGCCCTCCTCCTCGTAAATTGGTAGCTCTTTCAATCAATTCCGGTTTTTTCCTTCTCCTTAATTCACGATATTTATAAAATTTCAGTTTTGGCGTTCTTCAACTTTGGTTTGTTTACTTGCTTGAATTATTGTCATGCAAATTTTTTTTTTCTTCATTTCATTTTTTCGTCGTTGTATTCAGGCAGTTTGATTTTTACAAGCAAAAGTCGAAGTCTTTTTTTGTTTAACATGAAAAATTACTCTTGGGTTTAGTTTTATATGTCTTCATACCAAAATTTGTCTTGTTGCTTGAGTAATTGGTTTTTCAAATTCATAGTTGCCATAGAATGTCCACAATACAACACAAGAACAAACTGAACATATGATTTGAGATAAATATATATAAAATTTTATAATTGTCTGCAATAACAAAGTCATACACCGGTTTATGAATCATGTAGGACGGAAGGGACTCTGTTTGGCCACATGATCCGCACACAGGATGGAGCTACTGCGTAATAATTCCTTCTTGGACTTCCCATCGTAAATCAAGCGGTTCTGATCCTGTAGTGGTATACTTTCTGGTTTCAACTTTTCCAACAAATATATTTTTTCGGTTCTTATAGGCGCGTTAATAAGTGTTTGTTTTGGTTTTTGGATTCCTCTCAATTTCATGAACTGGGCATAATTGCAAAGTGACTTTTGCATTTCTTCAGCAGTACTGAAATGGGAGTTTCCCTTTCAGTATTTAACTCCTGGAAAATTTTTCCGAAGATTATTAGTTAATATCTGCTGATCAAAGTGAATTTCGTTATTGTTATTATCTTTTCTTTTCTTTTTGTTTGATGTAAGTAGTATCATTAAAAGAATTTAACATTGGTTGAGAACAGTTTTTTAGAGTTCAAGTTGGTATACAATCACCAGAAGGGATCACCACTGTCCGAGGGATATTACGAAGATTTAATGATTTCTTGCAGCTTTTTTCTGAAGTAAGTATCGGTTTTTTTCATCAATCTCAAATTGGCATTTACCTATTTTTTTTTTTTTTTACTTTTTAAGCCTAATAGTCTTTCTTCATTAAATAGACGACTTCAGGCAGAACATTTCATTCTGTTTTCTTTTTGTATGTCTTAGACATCAACCTAACTACTTGCTGTCTTTTGTAGCTTAAAAAGGCATTTCCCAGTAAAGATCTGCCTCCAGCTCCTCCGAAGAAGCTTTTGAGAATAAAAAGCTGGGAACTTTTGGAAGAGGTTGTTTACTTTGTCATATTGGTGTGTTGGTGTTTATGTGCTATAATTATTTCTGTTTACTTTGTATTGTTTCTGAATTGGTGTGTAGGCGCTTATTTTATCTTATTTGTGTATCAGTGTTTAGGTGCTACAAGGATTTGTGTTGTTCAAAGTTAACTTTGTAGATCGTCTCTTTGGTTAACACGTGAAAAATTCTGGCATCAAACATGTGCATCGTCTTATACTCAAATTGATTAATTCTTTGCAGCGAAGGTCCTCTTTGGAGGATTGGATGCAAAAGCTATTATCAGACATTGAGATATCGAGAAGTCTCGAAACAGCAATTTTTCTTGAGCTTGAAGCTGCTGTGAGGTCTTGTAGGTGTTTCCTTGATGCATCTTGAACACAATCTGTCGTAATGTTAAACAGAAGAAGTGTCACTATCTAATAGCTGTTCTTATGGTTCTACTTCTTTTTTTTTCCCCTCTTTTCTTTCCTCCTGGTATGCTTTTCAGCATTTAGCGATGTTGATCAACAAAGTTCAGATGTTAATTCCTCAGCAAGTGATGCAATTCCATCGACTCTATTACGAACTAACTCGGATGCTTCAGCGGCTGCTGGTAACTCATTTATGGAATCAGATTATGGTGATGAGATTCCACATGAGATATCTGAACTTGGAACAACAAAGCATGGTGTTGGTAGTTCTACTGATTTTGGCATGGGGAAATCGACATTGGAACAGGATGTAATTGAACCGCCAGAGAGTACTGCTAGACCTCTTCGCCTCGATGGAACAGAGTTTATTTCAGAACGGAAGCGTAGTCATGCTCATAGACTGTCAACAGAGAGTGTGGGAAGTGATTTGAGTTCTGTAAGAGCTACTGACTTGTCCAACTTGAATGGTGATACCGACCTTCCTGGAGGTTCTGGAGCTCCAAGAAATGCAGATACTTTTCTCGACTCTGATTTCCAACTTCGTAGGGATTTAATGGTTACTCTTCCATCCGATGAGAGACAAAAATTGAACAGGGTCCTTGTGACATTTCAGCAGAGACTAGCAACAGCAAAAACAGACATGGAAGATCTTATAGCCAGGTTGAATCAAGAAGCTGCTGTGAGACAATTCCTTACGACAAAGGTAAATCATTCTTATGTTGGCATTGGCATGTCAAGCTCGTCTATTTATAAATATATGTATATATATATTGTATATACTTTACCCAACCTTGTTTTCAATATTAATAACATGTTTGTGATTAATGTGTGAACATTCCTCTTTTAGGTCAAAGATTTGGAAGTGGAACTTGAAACTACTACGCAAAATTGTAAAGAAAATATGGAGCAGGCAGTTTTAAATGAAAAGGAAAGATTTACCCAAACTCAGTGGGACATGGAAGAACTTCGGAGGAAGTGCATGGAGCTGGAACTAAAATTGAAGTCTGAAGAGGTTTGTTCTTTCAATTGTAGATAATTGTTTAGATCTCCTTGTATATCTGTTGGGTATTCGGCGAATAATATGTGAGAGCATTGCAGGAAGCAAAAGTTCGCGCTGAGTTGAATACAACATCAGTCATGCATGAGAATAAGATATTGTTACAGGAGTTGGATGTTACTAGAGAGCAGCTGGATGATTTGCAGAAGCATCATGAAGAGTTTGAGTTGAAATCAAAGACAGATGTAAAGGTGCTTGTTAAAGAGGTCAAATCTCTTAGAAATTCTCAGTCGGAACTGAAGCAGGAACTTAGTCGACTGATGAAAGAAAAATTGGAAGTAGAGGTGATTTCTCTTCTGCTGATCATTAGCTCCCGGGGTTTCTAATTTTTCTGTTTGCTAAGCTTCCATATCCAATTGAATAGCTCCCCTTTGTATGAAGTTTTTAATGCGTAGAAAAGATACAGCTGCAAAACTTTTAGAGCTCTTCGCTTGGAGGGAAAAGTGGAAGGACGGAGAGGGGTGAGGGAATAAGTGACCAATTTTGGGGCCTGTACTTGTTTGGTAGGAGTGAGAAAAAAAAAACAAAAGAAAAGAAAAGAACAGAAAAAAAAAGAGGGAGTGGATGGGGTTCGGGATTTCAAATCCTTTAAACTTTAAAGAACTCCTATTTTGATCTCTATCAATATGAAGGGATTAGAGAAGGAAATTCATACCAAACACAATCTCTCATATCCTCACCTATGTTCCTTTCCTTCCTTCCTATTTTCTTTTCCTATTACCAAGCACAGCCTAGGGATCCTGAAAATGAATACGAGGATGCCTAATGGCTTTCAAAAAGCTACTGCATACTTTTTGTAGTTTTAACAGTCAAGTGGTCTAATTTTATCCGTTTCTACTTAGTTTCTTCAGAAAAGACAGTACCAATTTTACGATGTTGTTTCATTTGTTCATATATTACAGAGGGTTCTTCAAAAGGAAAAACAACGAGCCGAACTCGCAGATACTGCTAACACGAAGTTGCTGCATGAATGTGGAATCCTTCGAAGTCGGCTTCAAGAATGCAGCGTTAATTTTCTCATCGAGGAGGAAGATAAATTAATTGTGGACACTTCATTACCATCTGATGCCATAGATTTACTTGTAACATCCGACAATCGAATTGGTCTCCTCCTTGCAGAGGTATCTTTTCGTTCTTTTGTGCCTTTACCGGTAACTACATAGGTTACAGAAATTGCTTTACCCATGGTTTTTTCGTTCTGTATAAAATTGATCTCTCTTCTATCCTATGGTTTTTTGGTGGGAGCAGGCACAGCTCCTTGCACAGGACATTGAAAATTCTGTCACAGTCGGTGATGAATCCCGCTCTGTCGACATGAATAATGGTGGCGAGAACAGGAAAAGTGACAATGAGTTGAGGAAGATGGTAACAGATATACTAGTCGATAATGCCACATTGAGGAAGCAGGTAAATTCAGTTATCCGTTGTTCCCTGAAAACAGGTGCCAAAGCTGAAACAGAAGACGATGACGACAATGAAGATGATGCCGCTTTGAGGAAAACCGTTCTTGGCAAATTCTTAGAAAGATGACTAGAGGAAAACCGTTCTTGGCAAATTCTTATAAAGATGACTAGTGACGTTACAAGTCAATGTACAATTGCACATACTTACCTGTTATATACATGTATACATATATAATGTATGTATAATTGCATATCCAACTTTTTCAGTATGTAGAAATGGAAGTTCCAATAAATCGACGTTGTGCAATATTATTTCTGTTTGAAGAAATAATTTTTTTATTTTTTATTTTTGTAAGCATGTGAATATACAGGCTTGAAGAACTGCTGAGTTTTGCTCTGTACTAGCAATTGGAAAATGTACAGACTCAACATAAATCAAACACTAAAGTCTATGATTTAAAAATAAAAAAAAAAAGTACAAAATCCCGACTTATTTGCCTTGGAAATATATTAATGCTCGAGAAGTCGATTAATTTTTTGTTTTTTAAAACTAAATACGTACACAAGGAAAACTTTCAACTATGTAGTGCCAGGTATAAATAAAAAAAGAAAACAAAATAGCCGTAAACTTGACGGGGGTAAAAAAATGCTGGCCCTAGGGGGTACAAATTACTGGCAAATCAGTTAGAAACATGAGCTAGTGTATAAAAGCCTTTGAGCATCGTCCCCAAGGAAACTCTTGTGGCCGTAGTTCGGAACGAAGTTTGAGCTTAGCATGTGGACTCGCATCTTTTAATCCCCGCCTCCACCGAACATCCCCATCATGTCCTTGGCAGAACCCATTGAACCCATTTGCTTCATCAAGCTCTGTAACCCACCCATGCCACCAATCTGCTTTAACATCTGCGGAGGAAGAACTTTGCTCATGTGCTGTGCATTCATATTTCTGGATAGGGCACTCATTTCACCCTTCTTAGGAATCTTCAGCCCCTTCATCTTGCTCCATATTTTCGCAAGGCGTTTGTACTCTTCCAACATCTCCATTACTTCTCTAATATGGCGACCAGAGCCTATTGCTATCCGCATCATTCGTGACTCGTTCATGAGCTTTGGGTTTGAACTATCCAACTCTGCAACGTACAAACAGTTAGTTATGAGGCTTGAAAATTTGATTTTCAGATTTTGGCCATGGTAATATGAAATCTTCACTTGCCTTCATTCGTCATTGAATCCATCATGGTCATGTAGCGCTTGATCTTCGCCTGGCTTTCCTTCTCACGCCCTTTTGGCATTAGCTCAGCACTAAATCCTGGCAGCATTGAGAAGACCTAAACGAACCAAGAAAATATTTGGAATAAAAAACCAGCTTCCCCAGATGAAAATCCAAGAGAAGTCGACCCAACAGCATTAAAAGAAAGGCAGGTAGACAAGTCGGTGTATTAACCTGGCTTATAGGACCCATTTTAAGTATGTTTTGGAACTGCTCGTACATTATCCTCAACGTAAAATTTCCTTCTGAAAGCTTTTGCAGGAGCTCTGGCTGCTGATCCATAGGAACAACTTCGTGAATTTTGTCCATAAATCCAGACCAGTCTCCCATGCCTAGTTGGAAAAGTAATTTTCATATCAATATATTTTAGTGTTTAAAATAAAACTCTACTTGTGCCAAGTCAGCAAAATTAGATGATGCACACCTAAGAGTCGGCTGACAAATGGTTTAACATCAAAAACTTCAAACTCATCCATATGCTCTCCAGTTCCAATAAATATAACAGGACTCTTTGTTGCAGCAACTCTGCGCACATAATTTGAAGCAGACCAAAATCGTCAAAGCTAATAAAGGAACAGAGGTCAAAATGGAGAACGCTCCATCCATTTTAAATGAAAAAAAAAATGATAACCTAAGGTGAACGTGTGCTTTACAACAACAAACTTCTAGCATCCATGTATAAAATGGGACTTGGACACTCTGATTTCTAAATCTCCATCAATGTTGTCTATCAACATCCAAAACTGTAATATGGTATATGTAAATGGAAAAGTAACATATGTATGAATTAACTATAAACAAACAAACAGCCGAGCTTATGAATTTCATCTGCATATAAGGCTCCAATGTTGCATTCAGAATTCCTTGTTACAAAAATTGTCCAGATGTAGCCAGTAAATGTTGCAAAAAAACTTACGCACTGAGAGCACCACCTCCCTTTGCATGGCCATCCATTTTGGTAACAATAACAGCTCCAACTGAAACACTTTGCTTAAATGCTTGAGCTTGATCAAAAGCAGCCTGACCAATACTGCTATCCATGACAAATATAACAAGGTCTGGTTTCTGGAAGATTAAAGGAAAATAGAAAAAATCAAAATAAGACAAAAGGTATTAGTAAATCATACACGTTCCTTAATGGATAGATAGAGAGAGGAAAGAATGGAATTCAAGAAGAATACCGTTGCTTCAGAAACTTGGCGCATCTCTTCAAAAAGAGCAGCTTCTTGTTTGTGACGCCCACTGGTATCAACAATTATAAGATCACAATTTTCTTTCTTGAATGTCTCCACACCTTCAACTGCAATTTTTACCGGGTCTGACTCCATATAACTGTGGGTAAAAAGATTTTATTACGACTAGGATGCTAAAGAATTTTACTATAAACGTAAGCCCATTTGTTTTAGCACACGCAATTGATGAATGGCATAATTGGTGATGCAGTACTAGTCAATTTGAGAAGGAAGCAAAAACTATAAGAAACAAGCAAGGAGGAGATTCTTTTTCAACAATAAAGTTCAAGCCAAAAATATCGTAAATCTAAAGGAAGAGACAAAAAATTCATAATCCTGTGAAGGAAAAAGCTAGCAATGACATTTTCAAGAAGACTTTTGAGTCTAGATAATACAGGATTCAAAACCCAAAAGAAAGTGCACAAAGTACCTTCCATAGAAGGGAATCTTAGCTTTAGTAGCATTCTGCTTCAGCTGATCAAAAGCACCGGCTCGAAATGTATCGGCACACACCAAAGCCGGCTTCCAGCCCTTTTTCTGGTGGTAATATGCATATTTTGTACATGTAGTTGTTTTTCCAGAACCTGAATTTTTCTCAACATACGAAAAAGAATAAGCTTCTCGAACACTTGAGCGATTAAACAATGTAATTAAACCTCCAATCCAGCAATTTGTACCTTGTAAACCAACAAACATAACAACGCTCGTTTTTCCTTTCTTCGGAGTGAAAGAAGGTTTCCCAGGATCCAACATTTTGCAAAGCTCGTTAAATATAGCCTATCCACAAGAAGAATTTCGATTCATACATATCAGAAATCCACCCAAACATTATATAATATATATATATATAATTATCTGAAGGGGCAAAAAAAAAAAAAAAAAAAAAAAGAGGCGTACTTGTTGAATGATTCGGCGCTTGTTGTGACCGGCGGCGAGGTCGTCCAAATTAACAATCTTCTTGATGTTGGTCTGCATGTCGCGGACGAGCTTGAATTGGACATCGGATTGGAGCAGAGCGCGAGTGATCTCATTGAGGCACTCGTTGAGCACCTTCTCGTCGATCACCGTGGCGTTGCTCATCTGCTGGAGAGCACGCGAAATGCTCCCTCCTAACTGTGCCAACACCATCTTCGCTGATCGGAGAAATCAACGGCCGGGATTGCCGCGACACGGATTCGGATTGGAAGATTAGGGTTCCGGCTAGGGTTTGGGGTCGGGAGGAGAAATTGAAGAAATTGAAAGAGGGGGGAGGGGATTGGGGAAAAATCGTCGGCTTGTTCTTGGATGGCCGGCCGGGAAGTGAACGGGAGTTCCGTACGGGATCAGGCGAATGAAGGGCAGCGTTCTCGTGAGAGAGAGAGAGAGAGAGTCCCAATCGAAATTATTTGCCTCTCTTTGCTCCGATACTACTACAAATTTTTTTTTATTTTTTATTTTTTATTTTTTATTTTTTATTTTTCTTTTCTTTTGTTTTTGGGATAATCATTGTAAAGGCTCTTTTAGAGTGCTTACTCGTAGATTTCTATCCAACAGTTAATAATTGATGTTCATTTGTTATGAATGGTAAGATAAAATTGTTATTTTGAGATGAGAAGTATCTGATTCGGATATTAAGATGATTTGATATTTTACTTTTTTTTTTTTTTCTCTCCTCACACCAACTATCTGATTCGTATATTTCCTTTTTAAATTCTTAAAAAAAAAAAAAAAAAAGGGGAACCTCCTGAAAAATAAAATAGAAATTTGATCTCAAATTTCATTTTTTGAATTAGATAAGGATAAGGATCTTAATAAGCAATCTTTTTTTTTTCTACCCAATAGAATTACAATAAATGAATTTTCGATTTTCAATTGATAAATATCATTCATAAAAGTGTGTTTTATTAGAACATAACAGTTCATTTAACACCTGTTTTCTTAAAGAACGTTGGATGGCTAGCTTTTTATCTCTTACATTTTTTTTTTCCTGAGAAAATTATGCATTTGCACTTAAATATCATTAAACAAATGCATGAATTTCGGTTTGAAATAGTGATCGACACTTCAAATTTCTAAAACCAAATGGAAAAGATAATAGAGTTTTTAAGCAGATGAAGCATGATAAATAAAAATATACTGAAATTTTTAATACCCACTAGAAAAAGAGAATGGAGTTCTCACTTCTCACTGATTAGTGACTTGTTTAGAAACATTAATTGATAATTATTACTATGCTTATCTATTGATTAACAAATGCATTTCATAACTACTGACAAGATTTTGGATTATCTAAAGCTCTAACCAAAAACAAAAATAATTATAAATGTATCACAATACTAAGCATGTAAAGAATATCTGTGCTTTTAAGTACTCTCAGTTCTGCTTTCAGCAATTGGAAGATGGAAAACTTATGTGTGTGTGTTTGTATGTATATATATTTCTATATATATACATATATGTGTGTGTGCGCAAAACTGTAATATGTTAATGTGTAGGCAGAAACATCGGCTTCATCATGTTACGTAAGCCACGATGTGCGTTGCTTATGGGTTGCGCGTTCATGTGTCTGGATAAAGCCCTCATCACATCACTATTCGGAAACTTAGACCCCTTCGATTTCCCACTAATTTGCTTGCAGAACAACTTGTGCATTGTGAACATCTTCTCCACTTCGCTAACATCGCAACCGGAACCTCTAGCTATCCGCACCATACACGACTCGCTCACGAACTTCGGGTCCGAACTATACAACTCTGCAACACCAAACCAACAAACAAACAAACGTTTTTAGGTACGAGGCTCCAAGGCGACGGATCGAGTTTGTCAAACAAGGGAAGCCATTCGCAAAATTGTGTCAAGTTTTTTTTTTTTTTTTTGACTTGCCTTTATCAGTCATGGAATCCATCATGGTCAAGTAGCGCTTGTAATCTGCCTGGCTTTTGTTTCCAAGTCCTTCTCGAAGAATTTTAGCCATATTGTTGGGAAGCGTCGACAAGAACTACACGAACGAAGCGAATTATTGGCATGTTTTGAAAAAAAAAAAAAAAAAAAGAGCTTCTTCAGATAAGAGTCTATGAGAAATAGAGAGTTAATCTAGACATTGTGCAAACCTGATTTAATGGACCCATTTCTAGGAGGTTTTGGATCAGCTCATACATCATTCTAAACGTAAAATTTCCTTTCGAAAGCTTTCGCAGGAGCTCGGGCTGCTGCTGCTGCTGCTGCGGCTGCGGCTGCTGATCCATGTGAACATTTCTCTGAATCGTGTTATTTAATCCAGACAAGTCTCCCTTACCTAAAAGTCGGTTCACAAACGATTTTACGTCAAACGGTTCGAACTCATTCATATGCTCTCCGGTGCCTAAGAATATGACGGGACTCTTTGTCGCCGCAACGCTGCGCACAAAATGTTAAAAACGGAACGAAATTGTCAAAGCAAAATCTCTAATGAAAAGAGAGTTCCTTCTAGCAAGATACATTGTATTGTTCAAGTGTCGCCGGATAACTTACGCGCTAAGAGCACCGCCTCCCTTGGCATGGCCATCCATTTTGGTGACAATCACAGCTCCAACTGAAACACTTTGCTTAAACGCCTCAGCTTGATCGAAAGCCGACTGACCGAGACCACCATCCATGACAAATATGATAAGGTCTGGTTTCTGGAAGATTGAAAGAAAACAAAAAAAGAAAACTTTTCTTAAGAAAAAAGAAAATTCTATTAGCCGTACAAAAAATAGTTGTTAGGATAACAGAGCTCCAAACGAATACCGTTGCTTCGGAAACTTGACGCATTTCTTCAAAAAGAGCAGCCTCCTGTTTGTGTCGCCCGCTGGTATCAACGATTATAAGATCGCAATTTTCTTTCTTGAATCTTTCCACACCTTCAACCGCAACTTTCACAGGATCCGACTCCACATAGCTGTAGGCGAAAAAGAGCCAAAATCACTTAAAATGCTCAAGACCTGATTAAAAAGAAAAGAGTAAAAGAACAAGCTGAAAACAGTACCTTCCATAGAAAGGAATCTTAGCTTTAGTGGCGTTCTGTTTCAGCTGATCAAAAGCACCCGCTCGAAACGTGTCTGCGCACACCAGAGCCGTCTTCCAACCCATTTTCCGATGGTAATGCGCGTATTTTGTGCATGTTGTAGTTTTTCCGGCCCCTTAATTTTTTCAAAAAGACCAAGTTAATTAGTGAAAAAAGTAACTATTTACAGAAAATTACTGTTAATTATTCAATCAGCAAGGGAATAATCCGAAAACCGACGTACCTTGTAAACCAACAAACATAACAACGCTCGGTTTTCCGAGTTCCGGAGTGAAAGTTGGCTTTCCAGGATCCAGCAATTTGCAAAGTTCATCAAATATAGCCTGAGAATAATTAGAAGAGACTTATATTGTTTCTCGAAATATATATATTTTTTAATTAATTTATTTTTTTCTTTTATAATGGCAATATATGAACTGAAAAAAAAAGATTACGTTTTGAATGATCTTGCGCTTGTTGTGACCAGCAGCGAGGTGATTCAAATTGACAAGGTTCTTAACGTTGGTTTGCAAGTGGCGAACGAGGTCGAACCGAACATCGGCGTGGAGGAGAGCTCGGGAGATTTCGTTGAGGCAGTCGCCGAGGACCTTCTTGTCCACCACGATCGCGTTGTTCATCTGCTGCAGAGCACGCGTTATGCTCCCGCCTAACTCCGCCAACACCATCTTCGCTTATCGGAGAAGAAGAAGAAGATGACGACGACGACGACGGCGACCGGACTCTGCCGGGAGGGAATGGGATCAGTGAGACTGATACAACGACTAATGTGAATCAGGGAATGGATTTGATAGGAATGTTAATCTTAATGTTAAAGCTTCTTTTTTAGTCGATATGTAAACTGGAAACCATAATTTGAATCCCTCTCGCATACCATTATCTTACTGTTGTAATGGAATTTGAATCCCTCTCGCATTAGGTACCATTATCTTACTGTTGTGATATGGTTAGAGAGAATGAGAAGAAATTTGAAATTGATAAGGAATTGAACTTTTGTTTTAAAATGTTAAGGGTTTGTTTGTTTCATCATTTTCATTCAACTCAAACCGTACTTATTTTTATCTTTTTCTCAAAAAATTTTTGTCTTTTTCCCAAAAAGTTTTTTGTCTTTTCTGAAAATTCAAAAAAATTTACTATTCCAACTTAAAAATCTCAACTCAAACTACTCCACCAAACTCCTCCTAAGTAAAATGACCTAATATCCTTATATGTTTATTATTGTTATTATAAGTTTTTGATGTGGGATATGGGTTTCTTTTTACTCTTATCATCACGTAGAATTCGTTTTATAGGATAAGAATTTGATAGGAATGTTAATCTTAATGTTAAAGCTTCTTTCTTAGCCGATACGTAAACTGGAAACCACCCCATAATGGAATTTGAATCCCTCTCGTATTAAGTACCATTATCTTACTGTTGTGATAAAGTTAGAGAGAATGAGAAGAAATTTGAAATTGATAAGGAATTGAACTTTTGTTTTAAAACGTTAACATGTTATATAAGTAGAATTGCCTAATATCCTTATATGTTTGTTATTGTTATTATAGGTTTTTAATATGGGATATGGGTTTCTTTTTACTCTTAACATCACGTAGAATTCGTTTTATAGGATAAGGATTTGATAGGAATGTTAATCTTAATGTTAAAGCTTCTTTCTTAGCCGATACGTAAACTGAAAACTACCCCATAATGGAATTTTGAGTCGCTCTCGCATTAGGTACCATTATCTTACTGTTATGATAAAGTTTGAGAGAATGAGAAGAAATTTGAAATTGATAAGGAATTGAACTTTTGTTTTAAAATGTTAACATGTTATATAAGTAGAATGGCCTAATATCCTTATATATTTGTTATTGTTATTATAGGTTTTTGATGTGAGATATGGGTTTCTTTCTACTTTTAACATCACGTAGAATTCGTTTTATAGGAAAATGGTCTTTTTTAAGGACTTTTTTTAATGAAGTTTAAGGGTCCATTTGATGAATGAGTTAAGTTTGAGTTAAGATAAAATTTTTAAGTTTGAGTTAAGTTTATTTTTTATAAAGTAGTTACAAACTTTGTTGACTTTTCAAAAACAAAATAAAAATTGATATGAAAAAGTACAATTTAATTGGAGTTAAACTTTGTTACCAAACAATGCATAAGTTTCTTTGTTTATATTATCTTTTTAGTGGTTCACAAAGATGAAGATGAAGATGGTCGATGTCAATAGAGTTGTCGAAGTTTTGATTTGCAGATAATATCGATGAAAATATTAATATCTATTATATTCTAAGAGAAAATGTATACCTAGAAAAAAAAATGAAAATTTACAAAATGTTGGAATAATCAATATTACTTATTCTAAACTAATTTAATAATAAAAATAATATATTTTTTTAAATGAATATAAGAGTTATATCCTATAATGTAATAGGAAAATTATCATAATTGTATATTGATCATGATTTTAATCTTGTATTACATACCCATTACAAGCAAAGTACAATAATATGAAAAATCAAGTGCCGAGGCACATATAAACGTCAAGTGTTTTTAATAACAAAACGAGCTTCTGGTAGGTTGGAAAGCATTAGATAGGATCTAATATCGATTTAAACATTTACAAAACGCAAAAAATATTTAAAATATCTATAATATTACAAATTTTAAGTTTTTGCCCAAAAAAAAAATCACTGGATTTTTGGACATTAAGTGAAAATATCAAAAAAAATCATGGATATTCACATATATTCATAGATATTAGTGTGTTTTTTAAAATTGAGGATATTTAATGGACACTCCCGAAAGAATATATTTCCTTATGTCAAAATTTCAAAACATAGATAATATTGTGGAAACTTCGACAATGTCATGAATATTTTCATCTATGATGGTTCATTAGTAAGTGATAAAATAGTTGATGATCTATCACTTGTAGATTTAATGGTCTATTATTAATAGATTTGATGATCAATTAATAATTAAACAACGTGAAGTAAGAATTTATCAACCATTTAATGATATATCATTGGTTCATCAATCACATATATTGATACTATCATTATGGATTATTAATTTATCACTGATAGACCAGTGTAAAACCCAAGAAAAAAAACTATTTATTTAGCAATATCAAAGTATTCTCATATTTATTTAAAGGTGTGGTTAAAAAAAAAAAACTCCTCTGAGGACATGACAAATTTATAAATTTAGGGGGAGTTTGGCTAACGATTTAGTTCAAACTTATTTCAAATTTTTTTTGTCTTCTTCCTTAAAAGTTTTTGTCTTTTTCTCAAAAAGTTTTTTATCTTTTTTAAAATTCAAAAAAATTTACTATTACAATTAAAATATTTTAACTCAAACTAACATACCAAACACCCCCTTAAAAATCTCTCCCGTCCATACGGTTGTTCCGTTTCACAGTATAATCCGCGTCCAAAAAAACTAGTATAATCCAGAAAAAAAGAATAATATAACCCCATAGGAGAGACGGAGTTTTCGAGTCTGACACGCGGACAGTGTCACGTAAAAAAGCTCGACTAGTAAATTTTACAGAAGAAAATGTCATTTTTCGACTTTCAGAGACAATAATAAATAAATAAAAGGAAAATATTATTTTGGAGAGCAGCGTCCACGAAGAAATTTGTCTTCTTCTCTCCTTTAGCAAACTAGTGGCCAGGCACAGGTCCATCCGGCTCTCTTTTTGAACTAATTATCCCAATAAACAAGGGGGCAAAAAAAGTGAGAGTTGAAGAGACAATCCGCGGATGCCACAACAGAGACAGATTTGTGGGTGACAAAGGCGACAACGGCTGAATATTCAAGCTTGCTTAATTCGAGACATGGTGGCAACAACCGTATCAGCCACAGCCACAGCCACAGCCATGGCCTCAAAGCTCTGCTACTCCTCCAAGCCCGATTTCCGGCGAACAAAGCCGGCCAAGAGATTTACCACTTCCACTAAGCTAGCCATTCACAACCCACTTCGCTTCTCCTCCCATGAAAATCCAACAAAAGGCTCCGTCTCCTCCCTCCGAGCTCTCGGCCCTCAAACAGATGATGACCAAGAAGATTCAAGTGTCACCACCACCACCACCACCAACACTGCTTTCATTGCTCAGGTCCCTCCTCTCTACTGTCTCTCTCTCTCTTGAGATTTTATTTTGAATTTTTCATCTGGGTGTTTCTGATTTAATCTGAAAATGCACATTTTTTGGCGTCCACAGGAGGATTTGGACTATCTGTGGAAATTGGTAGCTGGGTCTGTCGTTGGAGCTGCTATTATAAAGTATGGAAGTGTCGTTTTTCCGGAGATAACAAGACCCAACATCACCCAAGCACTTCTCATGATTCTCTCTCCTGTTGTCGTTTCTGTTTTCCTTTTGATCAATCAAAGTCGCAAGCAGGAATCAAGCTAGAAACTTTTTTTTTTTTTGGCAAATTTTAGCTACTTTGAAATCATGTATATGACCATATGTAGTAATCAAAATTTCTTCAATTTCTCGATAGTGGAAAGCAAATCTTTAAGTTATGGACGTAGTAGGTTATTCCTGTATTGATTTTGCTGGTTTTGCTAAAATTTACAAGTAAAATTAAATAAAAGAATATCTGCTAGAGCAGATAGCAGATTTCTCCAATACAATCTTTGCAAAGTTCAGCTCATCATCTGAAACAAAATGAGAAAAGTCGTTATCCGAGAGGTATGCACCGCTGCCTGAGTGTTATCTGTTTCGGAAGAACCTAATTGACAGGCCATTCTAGACTCTAGAGGTTGTCTTTCAGCCATTTTAGAGCTCCACTTGCAACAGACCTGAAAATTTCATTTAGGAGAATATAAGTAAAGATAGATAAAAAAGATTCCAAGAAATGGGCAAATTCCAATTGGAAGAATAGAATATAGAATACTAAGAGTACAAGAAGCACGAGGACTTCAAGCGGGAGAGATTATTACCCGGCCGCATCCTTTAACTTCTGCCACAAATCAGTCTGATCTCCTGACTCCTCGGTTTTCTCTTCGACGTTCTCGACTGGACTTTCTGGACTCTTAGCTAGAAAAGCAAAACATGAAACATGGTATGACAATCACACAAGCTCAAACGTGAAAAGTTACTAGAATGTTATTGCTTACTAGCTGGCCTGGATTGAGGGCGAGTTCGTTGGCGGCTGGCATTTGTGTTTTTCAGTGAAGCTAGTTCTTCAAGCAACTCACGCTCCTTGGAACTACAATCGTTGAAAAACATGAAGAGTTAAAAACTGGCGCCACTCACCAAATAAAAGTGTCTATAATCAACTCTTTCAATCCTTCACCCGTGTCTGACATCATTTCACTCATTGTTATGCTACTCTATTTACTTCACGACATTCTTCCAAGCATGAGCAAAGAACATCAACTACTGAGTTGCTATAGTATATATAAGAACAGAGAAGACAAAGGGGAAGGGAGATTAAACTGTACCTGATACGATTTGGAATACTGACTTTAATTCTAAATAGGTGATCGCCACGTATTGATGGTCTATTCAGTTTTGGTACACCTTTCCTTGCCAAGACAAGAGTATCCCCAGGTTGGGTACCCGGTGGAATTTGAAGATCGGCAACCCCTTCAACTGTCTTTACCTGTTTGGATGCCAAAAAATAAATTTATAAATTGCACACAGAACCTATTTACTTGTTAGGATGGATCATAATGAAACCTTTTCAATTACATAGATTTTCCTAGTGTCCTTCTATGATCTTTAATTGTCGTTACACTGATCTATTTCAAAAAGTTGGAAAGATGAAATTTCTTAATTTTAAACACGCTCGCTCACAGTTAACAACTATGGCTTATATCCAATTGTCCAAAAATTTCTCAACTTTAAACATGCTAACGGTTGGCAATACTATATGTAGAGTTCTCAAAATCAATAGAATGGGCGTGCTCAAAATAAGAGCATGTAAGCTCAATCTTGACCCCAATAGAACTAGAAACACTAGATACATTCATTATATCTCGACCTCCCTCTTCCTCTCTCTTTTTCTTTCAATAATCGGTTATAATTTGGTTATAACATTCAGAAAGCAGTAATTAACACATCAAACATATGCAGCAGCTATATGGTCATAGGCCAATGAAGTCTAACTGCAACACAAACGTTAGATTATGCAGAAACCCACCATGTGATCTAAGTAATATTGCAAATTTACTTTGCTTTTAAACGTTAAAAATAAATAAATAAATTTGGACCCTCAGATTGAATACGCCTAAGGAACAGATGGAAGGACAAACGCACTAACGAACTATTAAATAAAAAATAAACAATGTCCTACCTTAACGACAGTTCCCAATATAGCATCTAGATAACTGATAGATATTGTGGAAGTTAGGTTGATGCCATCTCTTTGAATTCCTGATATCTCATTAACATCAAGATATACAAACAAATCCCCAGGAGGACCCCTGATGAAATGATGAAATTACAGTTAGTTCTAAACCACGAAACTCATAAGTGAATATACATAAGTAGTTCATACATCATAGAACTGAATACGCATATTGAAGTGCACATATAGAGACTTGGGAATAATTAATAGTGACATCTAATGTGGAAATTTGCATCCATATCAACTTTTCTAAGGAGTGGACACTTAATTGAAGCACAAAATGTTCCAAAAATTGAATCACAAAATAGTCCACAGCAAAGGAAAAAGCTGGAATTTCTCATAAGTGATCAATCATAAAACCTGCCCAATGAGGCCTGAAACACTGAACGGAAAAATCTAATCACATAGGCACATACCCTTTTGGTCCAACATCACCCTCTCCAGCAACTCTAAGAATACTGCCTGTACTAACGCCAGGAGGAACTTTTACTTTAATATTTTTCTTAACACGAACACGTCCTTCTCCAGAACATTTTCGACAGTATTCAGAAATGACCTCACCATCTCCGCCACAAGTTGGACATATAGAAACCTTAAATTAACAGAAAGAAAACTATGTAAATATAAAAACGTGCTAAACAGATAGAGTAGAAGGTTGTGGTTAAGTGGTCAACCCAAATAACAAAACTATCTAACCCAATACAAAGTCAACTCAACTAACAATCCTTCTTGATACCAATATTGGAAAGGCATGAAACCACCAATATAAATACAGATCATGCAGGGCCATATCCTTAGTATGGAAAAAAATAGTACAAAATTACCTGGGAAAACAATCCAAAAGGTGTTTGCTCGGTTCTCATAACTTGACCCCTCCCACCACAAGTTGAACATATCCTCATTTTGGAATCAGATTTTGCCCCAGTTCCGGTGCAAGCTTCACATGTCTCGAGATGAGAAAGTTCAAAATCTTTTTCTGATCCAAATATAGCTTCAGAAAATTCTAAAGAGATATCATAACTGCACAAATTTTATCAGAAGTCAAATTAACTCTCCGGCTAAAACCAATCTGTTATGCCATTATAACTGAACAAAAGAAAATGTGCAGATCTGCTGGTAACAGGATTGAAAATATTATTCTAGTAAAGATTACACTCCATAAACAGTTTTATTGGAGAGGCTACGTTCTTTATACTATGAAGGAAATTAAACATCCATACTAATGTCGGAAATCAAAAAGATTAAACAAGGCCAAACCAGATGAAACTTAAAGTTCAACATAAATATGATTTTTACAGGGACCAACTTGTAGAGATTATAACTTACCGTATGTCTTCACCCTTAGTAACAGTAGTACGACGACGTGTTCCAAATCCACCTTGGTCCATACCAGGGAATCCACCCATACTTGATCCGAAAAATGTCTCAAATAAATCAAACGGATTAGTCTGTCCAAAAAGGGGGAAAACAAAGGACAGAGAAAAAAAGGGGAAACTAAGATCATCAACTTATAATCGATAGAAAACAAGCACAAAACACATAGAAAATTGTAAAGTCAATTTAACAAATTGTACATCATTTCCTAAGTTACTCTGTTTGGTGTTTAGTCCAACTTCATCTCATTTTAAACTTTTTTTTGTTTTTTTCCTAAAAAGTTTTTGTCTTTTTCCCAAAAAGTTTTTTGTCTTTTCTGAAAATTCAAAAAAATTTACTATTACAACTAAAATATTTCAACTCAAACTAACACACCAAACACCAATTATAACCAAGAACAGCTGAAGATTCTTAGTTTCAGAATTTCACTGCAGAAGAAAAACAAAATTTCCTCGCTAAAAGATAGATAACTGCTTTGGAAACCAAGAAGAGAGTTCCATTCGTATATAATTAGGCACACAATTTCAGGAATCTACATTTGCTGAAAATGTATTTCAGAGAGCAAACAAGAAATGAAAATCCCCCAATCCAACAAGAACACGCAATACCGTGTAGGCACTTGAGGCTCCTCCTACTGTGCTCTTAACTCCAGCTTCACCATATTGATCATATAAAGCTCGCTTTTTGTCATCTGATAGAACCTGACAGCGTTGTACTTCAGAATTCAAAAGACAATATCATAAATATGAAAGGGGAAACAAATTTCGAGGGGAAGTGAGCAAACGGATTGCGTTAATTCCTTTAAAGTATACCTCATACGCAGCACTAATTTCTTTAAACTTCTCCGTAGCTCCAGGTTGCTTGTTCACATCAGGGTGGTACTTGAGAGTGAGAAAACATGCATAAAGTTAGGTTCACATTATTTTGTGCAATACTAACATAAAGTGAACCAAATTTTAAAAGTACTGATTATACTAACCGAGGTCTAAAGCGATCCTCCATAACCAAACAAACACGAAACTGTGTGTGAAAAGTGTACGTAAAAGTCAAAATTAAAACTATAAGTTGAATTCTTCGATATGCCATGAACAAATACCGAACCAGTAAGACATAGTTTACAGTCAAACAACAGATTTTCATCAGGTTTCACTAAATTTCGTAGTTTATCTAATCAATATGATTAAACGAACCTAATTTGATGTGACGGTTAAAAACCGTGTCCCACTAGTAGGATTCTTGTGTCAAATATGAACTTCCAATATGAATTTGTAAATCTTTTTTCTTTCCTTCACCTACTTTTTCACCAAGAAAACTCACTCCATGAAATTGTTTATATTAAATGGACCAAAAAGCAAGCAATAACCCAATAATATAAACGAAAGAAAGAAAATGGAGATTCAATTTCAGCGATAATTGAGCTCATAGAATTGAGAAACACATCGCAAAAGAGATCAGTACCTGGCGAGCTAACCTTCGATAGGCGGCCTTAATCTCCTTGCCGGAGGCAGATTTCGCGACACCGAGAGTGGCATAGTAATCCCCGGAGGCAGTAATCACCGGCCCAAACCCACGTTTAGTACAGCCAAGCCTCGAAAACGAAGTGGGCGAAGAAGAATAGAGCGAAATCAAGCTTCTGTGAGTCGCGCCGGACAAGAACGAGCAAGAGGAAGATGAGGAGAGAGAAGTGATCGGTGAGAGGTGGAGGAGCTGAGGACGCTCGGTCATGAAGCTGAGGGAAGAGGAAGGGAGGAGCGAGAGAGAGGCGGCGGCGGCCATGGAAGAGCGGGAAGGAAAATGCCGGTGCCGGTGAAGTGTTTGATAAAAGTTCTAGTAGAAGAAGAAGAAGTGCCCGAGTTTGGAGTTCATGATTGGAAAGGTATAATTGGGCTTTGCTTGCACGGATGGAAGGGAATGGTAGAGAGATGAGAAGACAGAGAGAAGAACTATAACAGATGTGTGGTGCCACTTTCATTCAACACGTTTTTAATTAGACTTTTATTTTTTTATTTTTGTTTTTTGGTTGGTCAATCATGAAAGTTATTTTGTTTTTGTTTTTGTTTTTTTTTCAATAAAAAAGTTAAATGTGTTAAAGCTTAAATTTAAGGGTTTTTTTTTTTACACCCACTGAAGTGGATCGGTTGGTAAATATGGAGACCTTTGTCGGCTTCCCCCCTTCATCTACCTGAGTTCGATTCCTATTGTCTCTCCTTAAGTCTCACTCCAATTTCGACTGTTGAAATATGTTTTAATGATGAGTAGACCTTAGATCAACGACTAAGAGAATTT